>JAXGGA010021880.1:0-15880 GCA_038373865.1 Uloborus plumipes | reverse complement strand
TGGTTATTTTTTTCCAAATATTTTTTTTTTTCCCCTAAAGGGATTTGGTTTTAGTAAAAATATTTCGGGGAAAAAAAATAAATTTAAATTTCCCGGAAAACTCAATTTTTTTAAAATTTTAAAAATTTAAAAAAAAACAAAATTAACCCTATTTTAAATTTTCTTTGAGGGGCCCCAATTTTTGTAAAATAATATTTTCGGTTTTCCCTAAAAAAAAGGGTTTCTGACGATTTTGATAAAATTTTGGGTATTTAGAAAATTTTTTTTTGGGTTTTTTGAGTTCATCTAAAAATCGGAAAAAATTCAAAAAAAAACCCCCTTTTTTTTTTGTGCCTTTCATTAGAAGTTTTGCCCGGGGGTTTTCCCCTTTTTCCCCCCCCATTTTTTTTTTAAATAAATTAAACCCCTTAAATTTTTAAAACTGTTCTTTAGCCCCCCCACGTTTTTTTTAAATAACAAGGGAAAATTTCATATTTTTGGGTTTAACCAGCAAAAAATTTTAAATTTTTTTTATGGAAATTTGGCAAAAAAATTTTTTGGGCAACCCCCCCCTTAAATTTTTTTAAATTTTTTTTTTAAAATTTTTAAAAGAAAATCAAAATCAAAAAAAAATTTTTAAAAATAGGGGGGGAAAAGGGCCCGGGGGGTAAAGGGGAGGGGTTTTAAGTCTTCGGCCCGAAAAACCAAAGGGGGGGCCCCCCCCCCCGGTTTCCGATCCAATATAGAGGAACCCCCCAAAGCCGATAAAATATCCACCCCCCTTTTTTTAATGGTGGTTTGGGGCCCCCTTTTTAAAAAAAAATTTTCCCTGGTCATAAAACCTCCCGGGGTTGGAAAAGGGGGTTTTTAAACCCCCCCTTCGGGGGGGGATCCCGGGGCCCAAAAGGGTTTTTTGCCTCGGCCCCTTTGGGGCCCCGGGTTTTTTTTAAAAAAAATAAAACAAAAGCCCCTTCTTAAAGGGCCCCCCCCCGGGTTTAAAAAACTAGGGAGTTGTGTATGTAGGGGGGAACCTTGGAGTTTTTTGGGCCCCAGCCCCCCAAAGGGGGGAAAGTCAAAACCAACTGGAACCAAATGCGTACTGGAGAACATGGGCTCTGCATCCATTCTTATCAACCCCTCCCGCGCTTTAGAGGCCAAATGAAATGAAATTGGGTGTGATTTTACGGTGAGCATGGATTAAATAAGGTTGTGTTTTTAAAACAAATTGCGGCTGTTTTAAAAGCATAATTGCAACCAAAGGCTTAAAAATGCTTTTCAAATTTATCTTAATAAGTACTTCGCATTTTAGAAAAAAACACGAGTTTATAAACTTCTTTTTTTTTTTAACCGAGCGGGCTCGGTCCCCTGGTACTTATTTTTATATATTGACTATTAGTATATGGTATTCATGATAAATATTGACAGTAGTAATTTTATTTCAGTAAGAAATGTATGAATATATTTTGTCCGGAAGTTCTTGTCAAGTCCGTTACCCTAAGATTATTTCAGCTAAAAAAGGTATTTATTGCAGTCAAAAGATGGTAACACGTATTCAGTTAACTTAACAAACTAGTGACGTAACTATTTTGTACCATTTTGTTTCCTTGAGTCGAGAAGTATTGCTGTGGCGTTTCGCACAAAATTTTTTCCAGGTGCGTATTTTTATTCTTTGTCAAGTCTGTTACCAAAGATTTTAGTATTAATTTTCACTTTTTCTAAACTTTTACCCCTAAATATTGTTTATTATGCATTTCTAAGAAAATGCATATTGTAGTTCAATTTTTAAATTCGACAACCTAGCCATAAATTGACATTTTGGTTGGAATGTCAAGTCCGTTACTGGTCAAATCCGTTACCAAATGTCAAGTCCATTACCATACTGTTTTTGATCAATATTTCAATGATTAAAAACATCGATTTAAGCTTCAGGGACGCAAATAATTTCAAATGAAGTTGGTTCTAGGCGCTATGATATAATGTAAAAGTGAGATTTCATATTGATTTTGTATATTAATGGACGACAATTTTCCTTGCAACTTAAAGTTTTACAACAGCATTTGAATACTTAATTATGCATCAAAGTGTACAACCAATTACTTTTTCACACACCTACAATATGTGACTAAACATCTGTTAGTGCTTCTAAAAGAAAATAGCAAGTTAAAAAAATTACTTAAAATTTTTGAAATGTAAGCATATGGTGAAAATGACCCATATAAGTCTTTTAAAATGAGAATCGAAGCAAAAATGCTTGTCCATTTCCAATTTTCTCAAGTTTAACTATTTTTTTTATATATTTAATTGTATAAAAAAGTATAAACAACAAATTGCTCTTATGTATTTATTATTAGTATATATTCATAGTAAATATTGACAATACTAATTTTTTTCATTAAGAAATGTATGAATACATTTTGTCCGGCAGTTCTTGTCAAGTCCGTTACCCTAAGATTATTTTAGCTGAAAAAGGTATTTATTGCAGTTAAAAGATGATAACACATATTCAGTTAACTTAACAAACTAGTGACGTAACTATTTCGTACCATTTTGTTTTCCTGGGTCGAGAAGTATTGCTGTGGTATTTCACACAAGATTTCTTCCAGGTGCGTATTTTTATTCATTGTCAAGTCTGTTACCAAAGAGTTTAGTATTTATTCTTACTTTTTCTCAACTTTTACCCCTATAGATTGTTTATTATACAACTCTAATAAAATGCATATTTTTGTTTAATTTTTAAATGCGACAACGTAGCCATAATTTGACATTTTGACTGAAATGTCAAGTCCGTTACGATACAGTTTTTTATCAATATTTCAATGATCACAAATATCGTTTTAAGCTTTAGGGACGCAAGTAATTTCAAACTGAGTTGGTTCTAGGCGCTATGATATAGTTTAAAGGTGAGAAATCATATTGATTTTGTATGGTAACTGACTGCAATTTTCCTTGTAACTTAAAGTTTTACAACAGCATTTAAATACTTAATTATGCATCAAAGTGTATTACTAATTACTTTTTCACACACATAAAATACGTGACTAAACATCTGTTTGTGTTTCTAAAAGAAAATAACAAGTTGAAAACACTACGTAAAAATTCTGAAATGTAAGCATATAGTGAAAATCACCCATATTTAGATTGTGCGCATAAACTTTAAATTGAGTAGAGGGACTGTCGCACCCCTCTTAATCGGGTAACGATAAACGAATACCCCACTTGTACGAATAAAATATCCTGGAACCGAATATTTCACATGCCATCCGCTTAATCGTATATTATTTCTTGGAATCAACAGTATTCGTTTAAGCGGGGCAGACAGTATTTGTATTTAAACATAGAAACTTTGTTTTTACTGTGCAATAACAACTTTCGTTAAAACATTCTTGTAACTTGTTTTAAAGTTAATAATTTGCACTACTGTCAAGCAACATTTACAATGGGTTTACTGGAATAAAGTCAAAACACGGGTAGAACTGTTATGAGCTAACCCCCTTTTCTTAGCAGAAAATTATGGCCGCAGATTCAAACTAGAAAAATAAAGCAGAAACGTAAAATGGATTAAATAGTGTTCCTATGGAAAGTACTCGGACTTTCGGTTTTTGCCCTCGGTTTCGGTCGCGTTTTCCGCTGATGTGGAGCAGGGCAATTACACCACTATCACTTTCGCTTCAGCAACACTTTACGTATGTTTTTATTTTTTTGCACTCCTCAGATGAAGGGCTTGGGAGAGGAAGGGGTTATGTGACAAAACAGAAATTGCGAGTAATTAAAGTTCAAAGTTTTATTGTTGCAACTTTTTTGTTTTCTGGTTTTGTCTTTAAGTGAGCGTATGAAGTTGGTCGAATGACATCTACTTTTTGATGTACCAAGTTTTATTTGTTTACCTGCATTCATTGCTTACTACTCTCCAGAGTGTATGTTCAAAAAATCTAACATAGCCCCTTCATCCTCTACACCCTTCAATTCAAACTACGGCATGGAAATCCATGAGTTAGGGCCCTGCTCCAAATCAGCGAAAACCGCAACCGAAACCGATGGCAGAAACCGACAATCCGGGTACTTTCCATAGGAACAACTATTTAATCCATTTTACGTTTCTGCTTTATATTTCTACTTTACGTCAATGTGGAGCAGGGCCCTTACACCACCAAGATTCTCATTTTAGCAGTTTTGGTTAGTGTTAATTTGTTTGCTCTCCTAGTAGTCTTTATATTTTACTTTATTTTTGATAGCATGATGACCTCAATAAAAGAACTAAAGATAAGTCTAAATCCATGCTTGACGCAAATTTGTAAACTTTTTGATTAATACGTACCACTCTCTCACCCTAGTTAGTTCGGTATGTTGTAAATTATGATCTGCATTAAGTTCATTTCAGAAGGGAAGAAAATAAAAAGCTGTAACTTAAAACTGTCAAAACTATAATGGGCATTCGATTTTTTGTTTTATGCACCACCGAACTTTTCGCTTTTTCATAACGAGTACGAGTAACTTAGAATGTAGTTACTCGATTAAAATTACATTTGAAGGAAAAAGACTAAATTAGTAGATTGAAAGATGATGAAATAGAAAAACAAAAGTTTCGATATCGTATAAATGGCAATTTTTCTTCCTGGTTACTAAAACTAGAGAGCTAAACATAAGCATTAAAACGTGTTGAGTAGAAACAGTACACGAAGACGAGATTCGTAAAATGCAATTTTCCTCAAAATGAGATATGACGGTGATACTTTGAACTTCAGTTTGTAATAAATCTAAATGATAGTGTATGTCTCTTGCCCATATTTACTATGCAATTTAATACTTTTTCCATGCATTTAGTTAACAACGAGAGCCGTAAAAGATTGATATTTGACAACATATTCATTATGGCGATGTGTTTTCCCACATGACATAAAAGTAGCATGATCCTTAAAAAGAAATAAAGGAAAAAAAAAGTTCTCTAACGTTTTAAACACGCATTGATGACTTAAAGTAGCGAAATATTTATCCACATTAATGGGCTTTTTACGCTATATTACGCAAATACAAATACAACAAACAAGTTCCTTTTTTGAATAGCCAGTAAAATAGAGCGTCTACTTTTTTTACAATACTACACTCTGGCACAAAAGTTATAGCGGAAAGTAATTGTTGTATTGAATTTTTAAATTTTAGTCATTTTTTTCTTCTGGTCATTAAATCGCAAAAAAATTGTGAATTGTTGAAAAATTTTGAGTGTTGTCTGGTTTGCATTTTAAACGGAAACTCTGCATTTTAACAATTTCTCTGAAACACAAAAAACGTGTTTGTAGAAAAAAAATAGAAAGGACCATACATAATTTGGTATTCAGATAATCTACTATAATCAGAGCTGAGGCTGTTTGCTTTCAAATCACTTATCTAAAAACTGAATTTACGTAGTTTCAAATATAAAAGGACTTTTTAAATTCAATTATTTATTTATTTTTCACATTTTTTGTCATGTGTATAGGTGTGTGGGTAATTCACACAGTTGCAAGATTTATAAAATCACTTTTTGGATATTGTGCAGCAAAAAAATAATTTCGTACTCTTCCCAAATTCCATTATGTATGTAATATTACCCTCTCTAAAAATTTGCTGATATTCATTGCAATACAAATGAAAAATTTGAAATTCGTGCAAAATTTCAAATTTTATAAATAACGACGTTTTTTTTATCGATCATAAAAATACGAAAAAGAAACCAAGGTTTAAAATAATAAACAAAAAAGCAATTTAACAAAAAAGCCTGTTTCAACACCTGACGGCAATGTTTGATTGTGAAAATTTTTCATTTAGTCAGAAATAAAATCAATTTTTTTTTTTATTTTTTCTTTTATTTTAACTTACCTTTTTTTACTTTGCCACGAGATCAAAACGTGCCAAAGATAACCGGAAACAGTAACAAAGGAGAAAAAATAAAATGATAAAAGTCATGTTAGATTTTTCATTGCCGAACTGTTTAAACTTGTTGCAAGATCATTTTCCACAAACGCGTCGCTTTCTTTTTTCGTCAAAAAGTATCAATGAACTAGTTATCACAAATGATTTTGCAATTCAGTCTATTATTATCCCATGAAACTCAAAAGAAAAAAAAACATTATCTCATCATTATAGACGTTTAAGGTTTGCAGTTTTTCCCCAAATTAAAAAAAAAAAAAACTAGTGAGTCTTCTCGCTGCCGCTCATCAACACCCGAAGATTGCTTCGCAACCACATTTAGTTTGCGGGATTTAAATCGCCTGCCAGGAAGAATCAAGTTTAAAGATACTTTAAGATTAGCACAAGAAAATCCCACTTAACTTCCTGCAGAAAGTAGAATTTAAATAAAGAGCTTATAAAATTTGGAACAATATTAAAATCCGTGTCTTGCTCCTCAAGAAGACAAAAAGAACAAAATAAAAACACGCATAACGAAAAAAAAAATAATAATTGAAAAAAAAAAACATATATATATATATATATATATGACTTCGAAAGACACCCCTCAAGGGCTCAAACTAACTTGTTCCAAATTTCGTCGTTTTTAAATTTGTGGTCTCCCGGAACATTTTGCGATTTTGCTCCGGACTTGTGTCTGTCGAAAATTCCGAAAACAGTCAAATATTTTCCGGAATTTCACTTTTAACATTTTTTAAATAAAAACATGAATTAAGCATAACGTACAGAAAAATGTTGATTGCTGCTTTTTATTAAAAAAATGAACAAAAAGCATTGTAGTAGATGCAGGCGCAAATAAAATGAAAGACAAAATTAAAAGTCATGCAATTGATGTTTCATTTTTATTTATTTGTCCTTGACCGTGGCGCCTTGACATAGTTATCTAAAAGCATCATTGAGCCTAAAGGTTAATTAAAGCTGAATACAGCTCGTGAAATTCATGAATTGGTATCACTTTGTCATCGATTTTACTAGAGAATTATGAATAAAAAATCTTTATAGGTGGCGCTGTAACAAGTTCAATTTTAGCTATTTGTCTTGCAGTGGAAGCTGCTTCAGTCTCTCCTTTCATCACTTGACGAAAATACTTCGCTGAAAAGGACGCTCGGAGTAAGTTCTGTTTTTTCTTTAAATTGTAATGGCACTTATGTCGGCTTCTTTGGCATGCCATAGTTAAACTTTCACTTAATGATGCTAATCTTTTCTACTGCAAGGTTTTGAAATAAAGAAAGTAAATCCTCATTTATTGCTACTAGTTTTATTACCATATGTCTGATATTTAAAGAACTGACTGTTTAAATTTATTTGTCAATGTGCTGCTCAGGATGCATAAATATTTTCTGGATTAAAGGGTCACTGAGATCAACTTTGTATTAATATGTTTAGTTGAATACTGGTCTATTCTTTGGTTTTTTATTTCTAGTTGCAATACTTTGCTGAAAAAAATATGGCATGATTTGCATTATTAATTATTTCAGTATTTCTTTTTACAAAGTAAAGATGGTTTTAAAATGTATGCAGTATCTTCTAAATGTATTCATTAACGATCTTCATAAACTGTCATACAACTGACATGCATTTGTGCCATCATGTAATTAAAATAATTTTATAATTCAATGAAGAAATTATTGCGTACGGGAAAAAAATCTCTCATGAAAAACATGGATAAATGGAAAAAAATAAAATAAGTTAAAAAATTAAAAAAATGTATTTAAAAATCCAAAATGGTATAAATTTGTAATGAAAACTGTATTTTACTTGAATTGGGAGTGCAGTTTATAATAATAAAAGAGGCATAGATATAAGAAATTCAGTTAAAACATTTTTGATTTTTTTCTTTATGAAATGAAATACTGTATTAATAAATTTTAATCAGGTGAGTCAGGACAATTCATCCTCAGACTTTTAAAATACACTAAAATCTCATTACGTATGAAATATCAGTTTCAACAATATAAATAAATTTCTAATCTCATTTTAGTTGCCATCACATTGCTTGAATTTCCCAGCAACAAAATTCCTGTTACAGCAACCAGAGTTTCCGGCTCTTTGAAGCTCGTTGTAACGGGATTTCACTGTATATCATCTTTGAAATTAAACGGTCTAGAAATACGACTTTAAGTTCAGTTTTTAATGAAATCTTTGTTCTATGCTCTATTCGTTCATTTTGCTACAGTAATGTTAGTTTACACTAATCTAATACTTGTAATTGAAGACTATTTCATTAAACACTAAAAAGAAAAAAAAAAACTATCATTTATTTAAATTTTTTTTTTTTTTTTTTTTTTCGAAGATTAGGCGTTGATTATTTTCTAGTGACCCCTGCATATATTAATTTGCACGTGTTTTGATGTTTTTTCATTCAATATTCTGCCATGGGAAGTTGAAGGGCAGTATCTGAAAATTTTTCTTCTCTGTTGTCATCTGTTGTATACAGCTTTATAGTACGACCTTGCTTGTTTGGTATCCACTGAAAATCAAACACCAAAGACAGGAAAATTCCAACATTTTACTACTCTTTGCGTGATGCATGGGATGTAAAAAAAAAAAAAAAAATCTTCAAATATCTAAAAAATCAATTTCTGCAGATGCTGTCCTTTATGTTCAAACGGCAGTATTGTATTGAGTAGACAGACAACTTTTGTTTTTTCCCTCTCACCTAGAATTCAAATGACTCTCCTGATTAGACTAAAGAGCATTTTGTCATTAACTCAATATCTCTTTGATCATAAATTTGCACTAAAATAACGGGGATATCCCTTCCAAGAACGATGGCACACACTCTCAACTGAAATTTGGCACTCTCAAGGACGAGGCCCCTTAAAAGAGATCAAGACCCTTCTCCCCCCCCCCCCCCCCATTTTAATGACGCAGACTGCATCTCGTCATCTTGTGTGCGTTTGCGAGTTTCCGTGCTTAGCACCAATCCGTTTCGTTTGCTTTTCTGCGGGTGCAAAATTTCGTTTCAGTGTAAACTTGAGATACAAAACAGTTTTGTTTCGTTCACAAAAAAACGCGGTAAGAAAATTAAAGATAAGAACATATGAAATAATAAAATTAGTTTTTTTTTTTTAGCCGCAAAAAAATTTGAAAAGATGCTCGAACATTGAAAATGGGGAGGAGGGAGTCAAAAATGTTGATAAAAAGTGACATCATTGATGGACAGCCCTAAGACTTCTTTTAAAACAAAGAACATTTTTTCGTTTGGAGTTTTATCGAGTTGTTTCCAATCCACAGTAAATAATTATTATACCACAGCTGGATTTAATTTCTAAGAAAAGAAAAAGTGCGGAAACTTTATATTCTGTAGATCAAAATATATTCATACGTTAAAGATTCTGAGTTCAGATACTAAAAACAAATAAGACATTCAATGAAAAATGAAATTACTTTAATAATATTTATTGTAAAACTGGTGCGTAAAGATTTTTTTTAAGAAAAAAGAAAGCGTAATCTGAAAAAGAAAAATGAAGCAAAAATTAATTTTGAACAATGAACATGTTATGCGACAGGAAAATTGAAAAACAACTTTTTATTTTAACATCGACTTTTCTGATACGCATATTTTGTTCGTTGTTACTGGAATTCAATAGAAAATGAAAGCATAAATAAAATATTATTGAAAATGTCCACGATATACGTAATTCTGTTAGAATCCTAAAAATATAATTAACTCTTTAAAATAGTCATAAAATGTATTCTATTTATTAATAAATAGCAATGTTAATTGCATTTTTTTTATAGAACTGTCAAACAAATCACCAAATTGGGTCTAAATCAACTTAACTGTTGTAATATAAACACATTTTTTTTTTTAAAAACTAAATAAGTGCACAAAGGTGGTCTTTTGAGTTTGCTAGAAAAAAGACTTTACCATTTAATTTAATGCCTTTTGTACGTTTTAAGATCATTCAGTTATTTTTTGAGGTGGCGATCGGGTATGGATTAACAGATGATTTTTTAATCACTCCATTTTAGCCTACGTAAAAGTAAAAGAAAGACGAAAACAGCATGAAAAACATCGTAATGTTTCCTGAAAATGTAGCAAAGTCGGGGAAAAAAATCAAAAATAAATAAAATGATTAAATAAAAATCAAAAAATTAAAAATGAAAAGTTGGGTTTTGAGATGGGGAAGCGTATCTGTCGGTCTGTCTGTCCCTCCAAATATTTTTGAATGAGCAGTTTGAGTCGTACAAACTTTTTGTTCGAAAGATCTCGGCGAGGAAACATCATTCCCAAATTTAACTTTTTGATTTGAATAATTTTTGGGCGATTTTGAACTGTTCAAAAAAAAAAAAGAAAAAAAACCTATCACATCGAAAGATCTTGTTGAGAACATACATTTGCAGTCTTATATGATTAAGAAAATATTGATCAGATGCTATAGTATCGACGTTGTTATACGGGTAAGTAGGCTCATCTAGTTCCGGACGGATGTTTTCATTCAGCTTCTGGCTGGCGGCCATTGCTAATTTTGTCCGAAAAATCAAAAATGACCTACATAGTTTTACAATAAAAATGTTGTAGTTTTAATAAATTTTATTATTTTTAAAATTTTCTTTTTGAAAAAAAAAAAAAAACTGTTTTTAATAAATTCACAAATTACGATCTACATAGATATGATTACTTATCTGTAAACTTCCGAGTGGGAAGAAAATGTTTTTCTAACGTAAGTAAAATTTGTTTGAACGAATTTCTAAGATTTCTACAACATCTTGATAAGTACAGAGTTTGCAACATTAAGTTGATTATGGTCAGATTACGTCTCATAATCGTTTGATCGAGAAAGTGCTTTTCGCAATTATCTGCCGTTGATAACTATTACGTAGGAGCTATTACGACAAAGCAGTTTGGTTTTCTGCTGATAAGAGCATATTTTGACTTGTAAAGTTGATTACTGACAGATTAGCTCTTTAATCTTTCTATCGAAAGAAGAATTTTCGTAATCATCTTTCGGTAATACGAGCCGTATGCCAATTTGAAGGAGGGACCACACGACGGACGTCTGAGGTCCAAAATGAAAACATGTAGCAATTTCTCATTGCTAAAAAATAGGAAACTTTAATTTTCTTTTTTAATTTGTAAACTCCAGGAAAAATGCCATTTTTGTAGGAAAATCAGTTTTTTAAAGAATAGTTGAAGAACCATTACTCCTGAAAAGATGGAAATATGTTCATCATTCTTAGATTTGATGATAGATCTGAAGATTTAACAAATGTTTTGACCTATAATATATTTTTCAGTGATAGACAACAATACTGCAGGTTGAAATTTTACCTATCGTAAAAGAGCTTTGTAGCTTATTTAGAGTGTTTGTTTTTTTAGTATTATTAGTTTTAAAGATCTTTAAACTGCAATTTTAACTTTCTCTCGTTATTTTAAGGTAAGCTAGGTCGTGTTCTATTGCAAAAAAAACCATACTCGAAAATGATTAAGACGAGACTAAGGAACTACATTTTACTACTTGTTGTAAGGAACTTTTGTTTTACGTTTTCAAAAAAGAGTGTCTTATTGCGAAGTAAACTCCCATTTATTTATTTTTCCTAAATTTTTCAGTACCTTAGTACCTGTTCAGGTTGTATGGTTTTCCTGAAAGTACTTTTTTGTTATTTAATCTTGACTACATTCAATAGGGAACATGCACTATGTCACAAAATATGATTAAATTGCTGTTATTTCATAGATTCGATGATGCTGATGCCGAAAATCAACATTAAAATTCCAAAAAATCATTCACTTGAGCGTGAGAAGCAATTAAAAAGGGAGATTTTTGTAAACAATGTCACGTGACGAAAAACTCTCAGCCATTGGTCCACGTCACAGAATACGATTCTCCCAGTATCGCTGCCTTTGATGAGACAGTCAATGCGTTTTTAACACGCTGTTTTGTATTATCGTTATATTCGGAGCCCGGATGGTAGTTCTTTTTTTTTGGCGTTTTCTTCGTTTTAGTTCATTATACAAAGAGTTTTACAGCTCTTTAAACGTTGAAAAGTTTTTATAAACTTTTCAGGGCAATTTTTAATGTTTTAGCTCATTTATGAAATTTGAGCCAATTTTTAAGCAGCTGTGTCTTCTTATCAGTTTAGTGGTTTATAGTCATTGTTCACCTTAAAAGGGAAATGGGGGGAGGGGGGGAGGGGGATAAACGAAAGGTACTTTGCTTCACAAAAGAAAAGGAGCGTAGTAAAGCTGGTAGATCAAGAACAGAACAGGTTTGTGTTCTTTGACTACATTCCAATCCTTTTCTCATTCTTTCAATCATTTTCTTGTAATTAGATTTCTGGAGAGTTCTGATCACTGAAAAACACCAACATTTTTCAAATCGGAAACCTAAAAAAGTACGTGCGTTAATTCTCAGTAAAAATGTCCAAGTGTTTACCACTGAAATATTTAAAATGATTTCAACTTCAGCTGCATTTTTCGGGGGTTTTGGTTGTAAATTTTCGAAGCAAGTTTAGTTTTATTCAGTCATCTAACTTCTGAAATGTAGTAAAACCAATGATCGATGCGGGTTTTTTTTTTCTATATCTTCATATTTATTATTATTATTTTTTAAAGAATAAAATGACTTTTCATTTAAAATGATGGAAGAAAAATTCATTAAAAGGCAGGTCGATAATTGTTCAAAGTTGGCTAGCTGTACGCTGTATCCATTTTCAGAAAACACCCTGATTTCATATAAGTAGAAATGAAAAGAATTTGAGCCGTAAGATGAGTCAAAAGCTTTTATTTTCACAAAAACAGGAGTGTTTAAACCGATAAATAATTGAGAAACAAAAAACAGTTTAAAAATATTTTTAAATGGGGTTGGATGGGGGGTTGCTGGGGGGGGGGACACCCTTCAGGGCAAGACACCCAAAATGTGTTAAAGAGTTTATGAAACTTCATAAAATTAAAAAATTTGCTTTCTTAAAAATGTCATTAAAATTTATTTTATATAGAATTTATGAAACGCAGGGCATCGATACCGTTGGGGGGGGGGGGGCACCAAGTAACACCCATGCGTTGTTTGAATAAAACCAACTAAAAATGTATCTCACAACTTATGAAAAATGTACATGTTGAATTTCTTGAAAAATATCCCCATTGTTTTAAATTATATAGAATTCATCCAATGCAGGATCATTATTATTGATGAAAAGGGAATTACACCGGGTGACATTCAAAATGTATTTAAGAGTGTGTGAAAAAAAAATCTTTCTTTAAAAATGTTCCCGCTATTTGAAATTTTAATTCATTTATCGAATAAAGGAAGGAGGAGTGTTGTACCCGTGTGCAGCGCCCTTCAGGGCCTTATCCCGGTTAAACCACGAAGCTGTGGTAGGTACGGGGAACCCTGGAGGTGTGAAATGAAATGTACCCGTGTGCTATTTAATTGGTTTGAGGAGTTAATACCAGCTTCGATTGAGTTAAACCAAATAGCAATCGCGATTGCTCAAAAAAGAAAAAAGAAAAAAGAAAAAAAAAACTCTTAAATTTTTGATGAATTGTTAAAACGTAGATTTTTTTTATTATTATTTGTTCATTTATTCAGATTATTTTCCACAGAGTAACAAATAAAAAAATATTAATCTATAAATAGAAGTTTAGATTTATAAATAACATTTTAAAAAGTCATCATCTAAATTAAAATGTGCTTTAAATAAAACAAATTCTAAATAAATTTCTGATGAAATAAATCACAAACAATCCTCAAGAACATCCGAATTGCATTGCATTTTGAAACACATTTTGATCTATATCTATAAAAATGAGTGTATGTATATATATATACTTGTTCTCTATACAAATCCACAGTTTGCGTCAGATTTTCATCAAACTTGACACAGAGGTTCCTTGATGCCCTAGAATTCTCATAGGCGGGGTCTTGAAATTTTAAAAAATCTAAAAAGCTCAAATTTAAATTTTTTGTCAAAAAATGACCCTTTTATAGGAATCTAGCCTATTTATATTGTAATCGAGATAGGCCTTTTAGTATTCAAATTGATGAAATTTAAGATTTTTAAATATCAGTATTTTCCAACAATGATTACGATTAAAGTAATGAATTTTCAATTTAAGGCTCACCTATTTCCTTTTAGCATTGAAATAAGTAAAAAACAATCATAATTCATGTGGACTTTATAAAAAGAACCACGGATTGAATTTCAATTTTGCAATGCGACGAAGTTGCGTCTGAAATGGAGAAAAGCCTTCAGAACGAGAAATAGATTTATTTCTGAGTTATAATAATTTTTACTTTGTAGGTGGAACAGTTAATAGAGAAAATTTATATTTATAATTGGCGGGTGAATTTGATGCAATTTTTTCACTTCCATGTGCATTATATTTCATGCCAGTGGACGCGGCAAGGCACAGAAAACATTTCTCTTTAATTTTCACATTTGATAAGACTATTTTTCTGTAAAGTTTAACATTCTGTAATATTTTAGTTTTATTTAAAGTTTTTACCTAAATACAGATTGATGCAAATAAATTTATACATATGAAATAGAACTCTTTCAAACTTAATTTCCTGAATGCATTTGTATTAATAAGCACCTGGCGACGCCGTTATTGCTAGTATTCTTATAAAAACACGCGCTATGCAAAAATCAAGTTCTTATATCTCGAAAAAATGTATTTGCTATCAATATTTGTCGTTGAATAACAAAAATTGCATTCTTCTTTTCCAACCCCCCAGTTAACATGACTGACATGTGTCTCAAAGAATCTAAGCCCATGTTTTTACCAGCTAAATGTTCTTCATATAAGTATTCTTTTATAGCTAAAAAAACATAAAATTAAAAAAATAAATAAATAAACCGTGAAGATTTGCGACTTGTAAAGGCTTAATAACTTGGCAGTATGTAAAACCTGTGCTTTAAAACTAGTATTTGGAATACATTGATTTCGTGATCCATCTTCTCAATATCTGCTTGTGTGAAGTGAAGTTCCGCACTGTACAGCAGAGCAAACGCTAGCAGAAGGAACGCAGGGAGAAAAGTAGTATTCTGTGACGTCACAAATTCATGGAGCGGCTACTTTCGTTTTTCGGGAGGCGTGGCCTAATCGCTTTTAAAACTCGTTTTAAATATGCTTAAACTGGCTTAATGGAGGTGTTATTGGTATGTTTCTGCACAGTTTTTCATGGTCTTTCATTTGCAAGTGAGTTTGAAAATCATGCATCTTCCCCCACTCCTGGCTGTCATCCTAATCTTTAGTTTTTCTATTGCTTATTAAGGGTTTACAGGGTTATGATCTAGTCTCTAATACCGTCCTCTTCAGCTGCAAGAATCTGTAGTTGCTTCTTGTTTTAAAATTAACTCATTGTAAAAAAAAGGGGGGGGGGGAGAAGTTGTAAAGGATATAACCTTCATCCTTTGCTAAGAAGTTTTTGCAGAAAAAAAATATGTTAATATGGGAGATGTTTTAAGCTTCAGACATTTTTATCTATTTATGTGGAAAAGATTCCATACGTTCCGAAAAAAAAGGTACTTTTGGCGTTTTCTTTAAAAAAGGAGCTTGAAATAATTTCAGCAGCTCAATATGTAATACATTTGTAAATTGGAATTAAGAGTTGAAGTAGTTTTGCCTTTTATTTTTTCTTTTTCATCCTCTCTATCAATTAAAATGGATATTTTAAATTCTATAGCATTGCACTACAATATGCTGAAACCTCAAACAATTCAAAGGCTGCGTGCCCCCTTGAGGAAGACATTGAGAGCGGCTTCGAAATCTCAATCGACGGCCGCCTCTGTCAAGGTTGGCAGTTCCGAGGCTCCACTCTACTACTTAAACTCAGAAAAAGTCATGGAGCGGGAGTACAAGTATGGAGCTCACAATTACAAGCCTCTTCCAGTCGTCATACACAAAGGAGAAGGTAAGAAGCAACATATGAGCTCTTTTTCTCATGCAAGTTCAACCTTAATTCATTTGAGTTACCTTCTTAGGCACCCCGAACTAAAATTTTTG
>JAXGGA010021879.1:0-15880 GCA_038373865.1 Uloborus plumipes | reverse complement strand
TAGAGGAACTGAATTCCTTTTTTTTATTAGAATATTTCTTTTTCTTAGCATTGTTGTTTCTGAAACCATTCAGGTACACTAGCCCGAGTAGACACATCTGCCCGATTTAAAGCGGAATATGCACGACGTTTTTACGAGCACCACTAAGGTGGAAGTCCAAATTAGCTCAACACACATGCCATAAGACACCTTTATTAGACATGCATCCATTCACAACAGTCATTCACGCAGAGGAAGGACAAGGACAGGAGAGAGTGAAAGTACATCCATGCCTGAGTCGGGATTCAAACCCGGGGCCATCGCATCACAGTCAGACTCCTCTGACTAGGGGTGCGACATCGAAGGCAAAACATCGATGTTTCAAGACATCGATGTATCGAAATTAAGACATCGATGGTATTGATACATCGACCAAAAAACATCGATGTTTCAAAACATCGATCTTTTTTTTATAAAAATTACTTACACAGTTGAATGTACAGTAATACAGTAGCTTCCCAATACATTGCGCCTCTTTACATCACTCAATAGGATTTATCTTTGGCTCCTGAAAACATCAACCGTATGATATCGATGTCAGTTATAGAAAACTTTTTTAGTGAGATAGATACTGCAACTGTTGATTAACTGTATAACTTTTATTTATGTCTTTTTTTTTTTTTTTTTTTTTTTGTCGAAACGTAAAACAGTGTTATCGAAAAAAATTTCTAAAGCAAACGAAAAACAACGATGTTTAAAAATCGTTGACCGTATACAATAGATATTGCAACTGTTAAAGGTGAATCTTTTTTATTGCATATTTTTATTGCTTATTGCTGAAGTATTAAGGGGTTACAGTACCTCAAAAATGACCAAAAGACCAAAAAATTTTTATTGCTTATTTTAAAAGTAAAAGTTATTTAAAACACTCGGAAAAAATAGCATTGTTCTAGCTAAATTATTTAAAAAGTTATGAGTGACTTTAGGGCATGCATGCTATGTGTTCTAATGGAAAAGCAAAACTTTAAAGTGATTTTTCTCGGTGATCAGTTTTTATTGTTTCTATGTTACTGGAAATGCTAAGGAATTTTTTCTATTAAAGATATAACTTTAAAGCAATATTTTTTGCAATCAGGATAATATATTTAACAAAACTGTGCATTGAATAAGCGTTTTATAAATTAAAAAAAAATTTAGAGTTTGTTAAACCTCGAAGAACAAAATTTTCTAAGAATGTTTTACATAAAAGGTCGCAAAATATTGTCAAATCAAAATATAAGAAAATAAATGCACAGATTTTTTGAGGTAATCCTTATGATCATTTCGCAAAAACAAATTTTAAAATTAGTGCAGAAACAAAAAAGTCTTAAGGTTTTTAAAAAATTTAAATTTTCTTAAATATTTCAAATTTTCAAAAAAAGTTTTCAAAATTTTTAATGTTTGAAAATAAATTATTGATTGTTAAAGTGTAGAAGCAAAGATTGCTAAGAATGAACCTTTTCACTTAAATTAAAGAAATTTGTTAGAAAGGTACTGTAACCCCTTAAACAGACATCGAAAGAAAAAAAAAACATCGAAAGTGAAAGTGATCATTAAAAGACATCGACCTTAAAATATCGATAGTAACTATCAAAACCGTCTTCTAACGAACGATATAACTTTTGGCCGCATATCTTAATGATTTTTTTTTTTTTTTGCTGAAATATAAAACATTTACATAAAGAATAATAATGAACTAAATAAAATTAAAAAAATATGGCGAAAGCAAATTAGGCATGTTTTAGAAACATCGAGAGCAAAACATCGATAATAATCACAGAAAATGTTTTTTATTAAAATTAATAACTGAAACTTCAGATTAAGGATGAGAACTTCTTAATGCGTCAGCATATCGCATATTTTTATTAAGCTTTTTTTTATGGATTATAAAACATCCACATCGAAAAAAACATCGAACCCAAACATCAATGTTGGGAAAACATCGACTCTCAAACATCGATGTTTTAGCAAAAACATCGATGTTTCCAAAACATCGACATCGATGTCGCAGCCCTACCTCTGACCACTAAACAAGGCGGCCGGCTTCTTAAACATTAATATAAATAATCTTATTTGGTGACATATTTTTCTGCTATAAAATTTAGGTTGATATCTTTCAATAGGCATGGTACCGAATAACTTTAGGTTGCCCCACAAATACAGTCACTACTTGAGGAAGAGTGGGGTGTTCATAAAGTGGCGACAGTTTTTGGCTATGGGGGGGGGGGGGCACAGGGGAGGAGTAGCACGAAGTGCGACATTCGAAACATTTTAATATAACTTATGCTTTGTTTATGTAATATTATATGACATGTGGAAAGGAAGAGAGTCAAATATATTGAAAAAAAAGTGATATCATTTATGGACTGTCCAGTTTTAGTTTTGTTACCATATCTTATTGGATGTTATGCACCAAAGCGGCAATTAGCAATGTTGTTGAATCAGTGAATGGTACAATTAGTAAGTCAATCCCCCTTTCCCATACTTTTACCCTCAATATAGTGTAAAAAGCAAATACTATTTTCTTTCCAAGTCCTTTAAACTGGATAATATTTATGTACCCATAAGTGTCCGAAATAAAGTGGCGTTACTAGTAAAGAAAAATAATGAAAACTTTTGCTTTTCAATGCTTCAACTACATGGCGTTTATAGTATTTGTCTCTAACTCAATGAAAATATTTTAATCGCAAGCAGCTATGATTTTTTTTCTCTCTACTGTTAGCAGTTTTTTCTAATAAGGCATGAAATATGTTTTTGAAAAAGTAAACTACAGTAAAAGAAAGCTTTGAACGCTGAAATCCTTTACTGTTACATACAAACAGAAATTTTGCTACTTTCAACGCACTGTCCGTCCTTGAGAGCCCCGCTAGCACTCGCAGTTCCACTTAATAAAGGGTAAACGGGCTGTGGGGGATAACTTTCCGAAGTTTTCAATTTAAAGTTTGCATTTGCTGTATTCTTTTGACATATTCAACTAAACTATGTATTTGAAATTAGCATCGTGCTATGTTGTTTGATACGGCTCAAAATGCTTTTTATTGTTGTTCCCCTTATTGTTATCTTATCTAACACCACTATTTTAGTAAGATTAGAGAATACCTGCCACATGCGTAAATGCGCGGAAAGTTTTACCTAAAAAGATCAGACAGTATTAATAATTTCTTCTTTTTCCCATATGATTTTGCTTTTTTATAGTTTTTATGGCTTGAAATTTTCCATTTCGCACTTAAATTTAGTTCGCAATCTGGTTTTATACTGGTGCATTGTTGTGAAAATTATCGTATTTAAAAAATATTTTCCAAATATTTTAGATTTTTTTTCCGTTTTCAGTAATTTTGACTTGTGTTCTATACGATTCTCCAGAATGTTATTGCTTCGGTCTTAGATTCGCTAATATTATTTAGGGGAGAGTGGCCCAAAGCAGGAAGGTTAACGAAGCATAATCCAATATTGTAGTTTTTAACTTTTTTATCGTAACAATTTGGTTTTATTTGTTAGGAGGGATCGTGAACTTCAAAATAAAAAATGATTATTGCATTATTTCAAACCCAATATTTATTTGTTAACAAAAATTACAAGCCCTTGGAAAACCCGCTTTGCCCTATAAGTCGGAGCAAAGCTGGTAAGCCGTTTGGGTAAAGCAGGTTAGCTTAACTAATTGTGATTTGATAGATTTTTAGTCAGACATAAAGAAATAAATGATTAAATAAATTGACTAACTAACTGTAATCATAAAAAAAATAGTTTCTTAGCGTTACACGTATCCAATTTAAATTGAAATTCTTAGTCAGCACATCTCGTTAATCTTTAGAGTTTTTTCTTATTTTGACAGGAATCAACTATATGTCTAGCAACTTAATATTGTTTTGTAGGTGGTGCTCCAAAATGAAAATCTTTCACCACTTCACTTTTCCCCGCTATTTCACTATACCGCACCATTCCCCTACATCAAAGCATAAAATTCAATTCGAACACTAAACGTTTGACTTTAGTACGACCAATATTCACCAAGCTCTGAAACGCAGACTAACGATAACATCAATAACATCTTTCTGCATTTATTTTTCCATAAGAATGAAAAATATAAATATTGTGTTTTTTTACTTCAAAAATCTGTCATTTTACTGAACATGCGATCTGACCCAATCTCATTTTCTGCACGGCCCTTAAAATTTTGAACTTTTTTTTTTTTTTTTTTTTTTGAGAACAAAGAACCTACTAGCCGATTTATTCCAGCATATTCAACAGATACACGTAATGAGAAGAAAACATTACCATTTTATTATATTATTTTATTATGTAAAATTTTTTTTTTAAAAATGGTTTTTGTTTGAAGAAGTTCAAGTTCGGAAAAATATAAACAAACAGACTAAAACATTAAAAGAAAAAACAAAAAAAAATCCCGTTTTGCCGCAACAAAAATAATAACAAATTAAATTAAATGAAATTGAAACATGGATCAGAAGCCTCTTTCTATATTTATTCTTACAATTATTTGCAAGCATTACCAAATTTATTTTTTAATTTTTATTCTTCGGGTCGTCAAATGCTAGTTCAAGATTTCATGTTTTATTAAAGCTCAATGCTTTGATTAAAAAAAAAAAACATACACACCTAAGAAGTCATATAAAGAGTAAATTTTCAATTTATCTCCTCAAAGAATGTTCACAGAACGTTCATCCGGGACTAAATCCACCCCCCTTCACCCTCTCATATTATTCCATCGTCATATCTGGCGACGCGGATAAAAATAAAATACGGCTCCGATCGCAGCAATTGATTTTGATTGACGCTTTACCTTCAATAGATTTGTAGAGAAAATGGCGGAAGGAATTCTTTTCTATTTCCCTCCTCATAATGTCTTTCTTAGTGATTTTCGTTTTCGTTTCTTTTATTTTAACTGATGTTCGACTGTTCTCCTCTTCACTCCACCACATTTGTCATCTCAAAGATCGAACAACGCGCCACTGATTTTGAGGATTTTTGCGTGGCACATAATTGCTATTTCAAATATCCTCCGGGTTACTTTTCTTGGTGCCTTCCAAAGGTAGTTTTTAGAGAAATAGAATAGAATAATCTGGATAGAAAAATATGCCATGAGAGAAAGGATGGTTTTGTTAGTTATTTTGTAAAAATATACTTCAGAAGAGAAACCGGTGAAAAGAAACTTTAAAGTTAAAACTTATCTACACATATAAAAATGGATGCATGTTTGGGTGTGTGTTCCTTATACAAATCCATGCAGTTTATGTCGGATTTTAGACAAATTTGGCTCAGAGGTTTTTTTATTCTTTTGAATTCACATAAGAGGGATTTCGTCCCCCTATGGGGAGCAAAACCACCAGTAAAAGGGATTCATTATACAAATTCATAGTTCGCGTCGAATGTTTGCCAAATTTGGCACCTCGCATCGAATTTTGTGCCCCAAAAGAGGTGAACTCCTCATACGGGGAGCCCCCCCCCTCCCCCAATGTAGTAAATACTAATTATACAATCCAAAGCTTGCAGTGGATCTTTGCCAAATTTAGCGCAGGGTTCCTCGTGAGAATCTTGCAATGTAATTTGTGTTAGAATGAAAGCACTACCAATCAGCATGTCGAATGCCTTTGTAAAGGATGATATTCCCTTATCGAACACCGTTTATTCGCTGCCGGTTGATAGCTGCCATGCGAGATCACCGTATAAATAGTGGCAAAAGCTACTGTAACGGTTAAAGGATTTGAAAAAGAAATTGCTCCAAAACGTGTTTTACTAAGTGTTCTAAAAAAGAAGAGAGGGGTCTGTGTTCAAAAAAATTTTTCGAATGCATCCCCGAAAATGTTTTTAAAATGGGGGACCCCTCACCCCCCCCCCCCTAAATTATATAAGGGGTCTGAAACCCGTTCTCAGAAGCAGTCTGAAAAATTACTTCAAAAAGTGTTCTAAAAAGAGGACTCTTTCAAAGAGTATTTTAAGCTTTGAAGAGTAAATGAGTAAAATAGGCATCAATATTATTAGTTAAAAAATGAGACATAGCATGTTTAAATAAACAAAACAAGGAAAAAGTTAGTTGCTGTCTAATAACAACATAAAAGAACATCTTAGCAATGAAATAAACGAGAACCTTTTACTTTTACATTCAATTCAAAACTGTGCACAACATTTTTCTTAGATTTTTAAAGTATAATATAATTTCACCTTCAATAACAGCTCACTATCCACGATGGAGTAGAATGAAAATTTATGTCTTAGAAAAAAAGAAAAAGAAAAAAAATCTGAACTATTTTTATACTTTGTTAGATGGACAAGGCTTTTTCCCTTCTACTGTAAAGTCTCCCTTTTTGACTCACGTGGTTATCCTTTTAGACCATTGATATCATTACTACACATAATTAAATCCTTAATGCAAATTTTTAGAAATTAAAAACGTATCCATAGTCCTCTAATTTAAGCACATGCTATCAACAAACTTATAGACCTTTCATGCAAAAATAGACATACAAAAAAACCCTCTTATAGATTCCGCGGAATTTCCATACCACTTTGCTCCAAACAGGCCAGAGCCACAGATAATTCCACTTTGGGTTTTCTGACGTCTGTGGAAAAAGATGTGTCAAACACTTTCTTTGCAGCGAAAATTCAAGAAGTATTTTTTCCTCCTTCGTATTTCCATTTTCCGTTCGTACCTTCCGGCATTTCCAGCTTATTGGGCTAAATTGGTCGCTCCAGGACCGAAGGCAAAAATTGCTGCCGCACTTTTGAAATCGAATGAAAGCGCAAAAATAATGAAATGGGAAAGAAATATGTAATATTTTATTTTATCCATTATAAGTACGTCATGAGTCTCGAATTAATTTGAAGTGATGTACTAAAAGAAGAGATTTTAAATTGATTTTCAAATTTCGGGCTGGGAAACGGAATTGAATGTAACTTTTTATAAAAAGTCTTTTCTTCCTCAGCTCCTGGAACTAAAAAAATCAGACGTGGACATCAAACGAATTCCTTGTATTCTTATTAAATAAATGATTTTTTTAATAACTCAAAAGAAATGAGTCCGTACATATGTATGCTACCTATAAGTCATACTTCTTAAATGTATGTATATATATTTTTACACATTTTCTTAGATAATCTCATACTTCTATAAAATATGGTAATTGCAGAAAATGGTGCTTTTAAACTAAAGGATGTTTATGTTTTTGATGGTGTCTGAAATCTAAAACTGGTAATAATTATAACATTATTTGTGTTTCACACTCAATTTCCCCATCGATGGCCTGATTTTTCTTTAAAATTATCCCTGAGCTTTGAACAGTACTTGTATGCATTATGATAATACTCAATGATGATATTGTTTTAATTACTTGTTACTCATGATTATTTGATACCTTTTTGTTTAAATTAATGTATTTTAACCTTTACGTATAATGCTCACTCGTTGGCTTGCCTCTACTTTACTCGGCGTTAATCCATTATTTAAGAACCTGGTTCGATTGCTAAAGCTCCCCCTTTACATCGCAACAATAATTAATTAATTATCGAATGAAATATAATCTGCACAAGAAACAAAAACATTTTTTTTTATTATTACCATATTTTAATGAATCTTAGAAGGAGTAGACAAACATACTAGTTACAACTTCTCTTAGTTGTTAGATTGTTCCGAACCGATACAGGAAAGATTTTTTTCAGACATTCGTAATAAATATATAAAACATGCTGAATGTTGGTTCTGTTGGACTTTCACTTTTTTCTCCTCCTGCACTTTGGTCCTAAGTTCATATCCCATCGAGGGCTTGTATCAGTATTGCATTTCTTCTAGTCATTTCCTAGTAGCTTGGTACCAACGTAAAAACTTTGATTATCCAAATATTATAGCCAGAGAGACTTGTAATTGATTCTAAATTTAGAACTCATATTTTAAAAGCATTTCAAGTGAATTGTTAAGTGCATAACGCATTTTAATGCAGTACCGAAATTCGTTTTACCACTCTGTAAAAAGCTAAAGAGTGGTATTTAAAACAGCTATTTAGGGGGGAAATTGTGTGAACTTGAACTAATACATTACTCTATTCTTTTTGCTCGAATGTGACATTTTTTCGAACATATTTGCACTTTATTACAGGAATTTATAACTATGGTTTTTAATTGTCATGTGCTGGAAATTCAAAAATAAAGAACCACTGGCCTGCTGTAGGGAAGAAAAGAGCAGCTGCAGTAATAAGCTTTGAGATATATTTAAAGAAATACGTTTGAAAGTTCATGCTCACAATAAGGACAAGTTGGAAAATGGCGTTTTTTTTTCTTGGGGTGGGGCTTTATTTTTAATGGAAATAAAACTAAAATACAAACGCATGCGTAACACTTCCATTTATGCAAATAGATTGAGCAATATACACTTTCTCACCTCCTCCCTTCCCCTTTATTTCTTCAAAATATCTGTTATCCTGTTCTCTTTTATTCATTAATTGTATTCATGCAAGAAAAAAGTTTATGCTAACTTCTTCTGAACTGAGAAAAGAAATTAATGACAAAAACCACATCATTAGTTATTTTTGCCTGAGATAAATTCTCAAAACTGCAATGATTTAACGTTTCTTTAAACCAGTGTTGGCATCTCGTCAAAATTATATATTAACTGGGTACTGTTTTTATGACAAAATAAGGAAATAGTTCTTTCTTCTGAAGCTGTATATAGGGACACTTATCAAAACAGAATTTTGTGGTATTTTTTCTAATTGCGTATTATTGCTGATTTTTTCATATGAAAGCGGTTCTTTTGTAAAAAACTATGTATTGTTACTACAATAGCAAGTTCTTTTTTTTTTTTAATCCAGATATTATAGCTGATATTTAAATTGAGAAAATAAATATATGTTGCCCAACTGCATCCCTCATAGGATTTACTTATTCTCAAAATACTTCCCAAATAGCATCAACTCATCGGATTTTGCTCGGCCGATCAACAAATTCCTCGTAAACTGATCCTGTAACGCACGATGACATCGTTCCAATCAGTATCCGAGCGCGGTTTTCGATGAGCTACTTTTCATCGGAAAGCGATATCCTTCCGATCAACTTTCCCGATGAAAATAAGATGAGCTATATTCCATCGGAAAACGATATCCTTCCGATCAAGTTTCCCGATGAAATTCCTCGGCACGGGACTGTTCTGCTCGTAAATTGCTCCAAATCTTATCGTATTGTCATCGGATTTTGCTGCTCGGATTCTGCTCGGCAGATGAGACATATTGGATCATCGGCCGATGAGAATTTCATCGGGTTTCGATGAATGGCCGATCATCGGCCGATGAGATGATGCTGCTAGGGTTATTTTTGAAGACGAGAAAGGACAATAGTAGAGTTTCTACCCGAAATTAGATAGTTTTAAAAGCATTCGGTTACCAAGAATACTTGGTGACCATACCAAAATCATATGAGTGTCGCAAAATACATGAGAAAAGTCGACAAAATATTTCAGTTTAGATAAAGCAAATATTCCTCAATTTAGCTACACAAAGATTTCAAAATCACTTTTTAAGATGTTGTAGAATTTACTAAAACAGCAATATGGAAAGAAAAAACTTCTTTATGAAAACTTTGCGGTATTACCTTTAGAAAATAGGGTAGTAAATAGGTGGTTTTGCTGAAAGAAAATCAAGTACGCGCAAGTGAATGCTGCTCCTCAACTCCGGCTGTTATCCAAGTTCGTTGCTGGTCCAGTGAGAGGCATGGCAACTTACATATAGAGATACAACTGTAACTACCAGCAACAGGCTTTGGACGCAGCTTCACTGGTCCTAGTCAAATTATGTCCCCAATAAAGATCAATGGCCCTCTTCAAGCTCTAAAACCCTTGCTCCTTACAGCTTCTTCCGGTAAGCTGTTCCAGGTGACCACAATCCTACTAAAGTAGTAATTTTTCCTTACCTCCAGGTTAGTCTGAGATTCGAATAGCTTAAAACAAGTGCCCCTTGTCCTGCTTTCCATGTAGAAATTTGACCTATATACATTCATTTTAATAAATTTAAGCAAATGAATCATGTCTCCTCTGACTCTCCTTGGCTCAAGACTAGACATGTTACGCATGCTAAGCTTAACATCATAATCTGAGTCTGAAAGACCATCCTCCTTTGAACCCTTTTCAATAAAAAAATATGCCTCCAATATGTTTATTGTTATTCCCACCTGAACAGCACTTTCAGTTAGTGGACAGTTTTCCTGGGCTCCTAGTGAGCGATATATTTAAGAATAATTTTGTGCAATTGATACAATTGAGAGAGAGACTAAAGAGGAAACAACACATTCGTGCTAAAATTAAAATATTGACTAATGCCACTATCATTCCCCCCAGCCATTTATACTTTTTAGCTACTAGGTAAACCGACCATTGAATGAACACCACGCTTTTTTTTTTTTTTTGAAAAAATAAGTTTTGAAAGCATTTTCTCGGGTCAATCAGCAGAAGTAACTTCTACCTGCACATTTCTAGAAAGAAAATACCAGAAAATCCCGTATTTGTCCACTGGTGAGGGTATTAATTCACTGGGTTTGGACACTTTTTATTGTTTCAAAACCCCAGAAAAACTGATGCACAACCATAAAAGCTCTCTTATCTTTTTAAATATCACGCATATCATCTGAAGTGCTTTTACTGCCATGCGGCAAATGTTAAAATTTTTACCGACGCTATGAATTTTCAAAATTGAAAATTCATTAAAGTGTTCATTCACAGGTTAGTCTATCCTATACTTAAGACGCAAACACTGCTTTTACAAACATGCATACAAAGTCACATTTTAAAGTGGAAGGAAACGATGATTCGATTGGCTTCAAGCATTGCGAAAAATCCATTTTTCACTCGACGTCTCACTCCTTGTTTTTCCGCTCATTTATCCCATCCAGATGAGACAAAAAATATTATCCTTACGAATCCCGAACAATGAGAAAACATAATTGACGACGAAAGCCGTCATCGATTATTCGTATTTTCGGGAAAACAAGCTCCGCGTTTCTTGATTTACGGTGTGCTTAAACTGATGTTGGCATGCTGTCAAAATACTCTATAATTGTTCATTGCTGATTGAAATATAAAGGCAGATAATTTTTCAGTTACAAATCAGGCGCTTAGTATCAGCCTGGCTCAATCTGTTTTTTAAAAGTTTCAAGAGAGGCCAAAAAAAAAGCATTTCACTCAATTTTCTCAAAAAGATATTTATTTAATTATTTTTATTTTTATTTAGTTTTAGTTTATTTGTTCATTTATTTTTTTATTTTCATGTATTTTTTATTTATTTCATTTATTTATTTTTTATTCAAATTTTATATTTAAATTCCTTTTTAAAGTTATTTTACGTGTCGCGTAAATATTTTAAGACGCTACACCCCTAAAATCCTAAAATTCAAAAAAATATTTGGGGGGGGGGACATTTCGATGCTCAGTACAGGTTATTGGGAACTTACCATTCTTTATTACCATGAGCCATAATGGAATATTCAGAGGACTTTGATTCACATTCACTTTTTATTTCAAAAAATCATTTTTCTCTTCCAAATACCTTTTTCTGCTTTGAAAGTAACATTTACTCCCAGACTTCGAAAAAACTTGCAATTCTGAAATCATTTTCTTCCACCTTTAAACGAACACAAAACCTAAAACCCTTTCGAACATTCTGACAATAATCCTCGCTTTAAATAAAAGCTTTTCAACATTTGATCTCCTCTCCACGTTAAGAGA
This sequence comes from Uloborus plumipes, assembly GCA_038373865.1. Lineage (NCBI taxonomy): Eukaryota > Metazoa > Arthropoda > Arachnida > Araneae > Uloboridae > Uloborus > Uloborus plumipes. The sequence continues at coordinate 4,146 of JAXGGA010021879.1, read as the reverse complement.
CAAAAAAGAGCAACAAAATGTCACCCGTGATAATTTCAAAATTCAACGTCTCTCTTTTCCTCCTCAATAATCTTAAGTAATTGAGAAAATCTTTGTTTATTACGTTCAGAATCATCAGACATGAAAACAAAATGGCTCCGTTTCCCTACCTTAGTCTCTTGGGAATACTTTAAGTTCGTTCTAAAAAGAGAACGCTCCATAATGTGGAAAGAAATTTGGCACAGGAAAAAAACAAATTACGCTTTACAAGACAACATTTCTTTCAATCTATGCCGACGTGTATATGGGGTAGCAGTAAGTTCCAAGGCAGTGGATTTGGAACAGCTCAGTGTGTTTTAACACATGTTTGAATTTTGAAAATGTATTTATTTTTACAGCAGTCAAAGGAAGGAGCTTTAAAACAATAGATGAGTATTTTGGAAACATTTCTCGATTACATAAAAAAACGGTTTCCAAGCTTTTTTGCACTTTATTCGCTTTGTAATTCATAAGTTAAATCACTTGATCGATATCCGTTGCTTCACATTCTTTTTGAATGGTTTTATTACATTGTAAGAAGGTCTTTATATTACACCTGATGGTAAAATGACTTTAACTAACACTTGAATAAGAATTTAGCAATGGGTTTTTAAATAATTTTATTTGTTGATTAATTTGATGCACGTCAGTTTTGTCACCTCTAATAATTATCTTTTTTATTTGTTACATGTCGCTTTAAAATACATAGTTGAAATATTCTGTTTTCTGTTGAAATAATATTTTTGTAACTATATCCATTCAGCACAAAAAATTGTCTCGTTAAGTTCAAAAAAACTTTATTTCAACCCAAATTATAATAATTTTGATCACATTTTTAATTTATCTAAAGATAACCCATCTTAAATTCAAACTGCAATAGATTTTCTGAAAATCTCGTTAAACTTAAAGCAAGAATCAAAGGCATTTTGTAGTATTTCAGAAGACGCAACTATCCACTTTTTAATTAAATCCTTCCGGAAAAACTAAGAAAAATATTTCTGGTACAGAAAGAAACTGTTTACGAGCACATATGAATGTACTTTTTTTTTAATATTACAAGAATTATTTTGAAAATAGTTGCAATTTTTTTTTAATTCAACGCACATTTCCAGCATAGTATTAATATTATTTTAAGTGTCGTTTTGGTAACTGAATCAGTACAATGAATACATGTTCTTCTTTCCAAAGCGATGACGTAAGAAATTTTTTTAACACAGGGTAATTTTGAAAAGATGATATAAATGCACATTTTTTCCAGACATGATTAAACATGGTTTAATCGAAGAGAAATCCCTAGCAGCATCATCTCATCGGCCGATGATCGGCCATTCATCGAAACCCGATGAAATTCTCATCGGCCAAGCAGAATCCGAGCAGCAAAATCCGATGAGAATACGATGAGATTTGGAGCAATTTACGAGCAGAACAGTCCCGTGCCGAGGAATTTCATCGGGAAACTTGATCGGAAGGATATCGTTTTCTGATGGAATATAGCTCGGCTTATTTTCATCGGGAAAGTTGATCGGAAGGATATCGTTTTTCGATGAAAAGTAGCTCATCGAAAACCGTGCTCGGATACTGATCGGAACGATGTCATCGTGCGTTACAGGATCAGTTTACGAGGAGTTTGTTGATTGGCCGAGCAAAATCCGATGAGTTGATGCTACTTGGGATAGACCTGTTGAATTTTCCCTATTAGATACTGATGAAACCTCCCCGAACTACACATGTGTTTAAAATATGGCAGTAGTCCCCCTTTCTATCATTATCACTGTCCATCTTATAATTCACGCTTTGAAAACTTGAAACACTTACTTGACATACTTTTAATAATTATTTACCTGTTCAATCTCTGAATTTGAGCACTGTAAAAAATGAATGTTGTTTTTACAGTATAATACAGCTGATTTTATAGGGATAAAAATTGCCAATTTCACAGTACTAAACAGTAAAATAGCTAACTTTACAATACCAAACTATAAAATTGCTAATTTTACAGTTTTTTACCGTATATTTTAGTTTTAAATTGGAAACTCTGCTGCCAGTATTATACTGTTGTTTTTGCAGTATAATACAACTAAATTTTACGGCAGTAAACTGTAAAAATGCTAACTTTTCAGTAAGAAACCGTAAAATTGCTAGTTTTACAGTTTATTACTGTGCATCTACAGTTTTAAATTAGAAACTCGGCTGCCAGTATTATAATGTAAAAACAACAGTTCATTTTTTGCAGTGCAAGAGCTTCCATTAACAACAATGCGAAATACTCCAAGGTAGCACCAATACAGTGCTTTTCATACGCAACTCCAGAGGGCAGCCTTCCTTTTTAATTGTGTTTCTTTTAAAGCATCAAGATCTCCCAGATGTCAAAATGTCTCTAATTCCAATAGATTAATTACACTTATACACGTTATTCGCTTCTTCGTTCAAATGCATTTTTTTTCTTTTTTGTTCTAAAATGCATTATTTTGCATATTTTGATTCAATAATTATTCAACAACTCACACAAAGTTCAATATTAAAAACAGTTATCTATTTTTAGAGAAACTGAAGAAGAGCAGAGAGCGCAATACGAGAAAAATTGCTTGTGACACTAAACATCTGCTTTGTCTTTTGACTCTAAGCAAAGATACCCAAACATTTGAAGCAAGACATTTATTTTTGATCTTGTAAAGGGAAAAGCTTTAACTCATACACGAAGTTATCTCGTTTTTACTGCTAAAGAGATTTTTCTTTTGACCAACTTATCCTTTCCCTATCTTAAAAAAATGGAGTTTAGCTATTGGCACACTTTATATATATGCAGAAAATTTAAATGAACAGCATTGAAAAATGTACCATTAGATTTTCTCGAATTGTATCAAATTGTACATATGTACATTAGCAAACTTGAAGGGCCGTGATCAGTTCCGATAGAACAGTGCATTTAAAGTTCTTACCATTATTTGACAGTAATTATCATTATTTGGTACACACAAAGAAACATTTGAAGGAGAAATTTAAAAAAAAAAACGTGTATTAAATAAACGGAACTTAGAAAGTCAAAAGAAATAAATAAACAAGAAAATTAACAAAGAAAAGTACCAGTAAGTCGCTGTACGAATAGCATTGAAAGTACAGCGAAATATATGGAAAAAGAAAATTAATGAAGGAAGCAGATTTTACGAAACGTAGAGTAATTATTAGCGTAATTGAAAAAATAAATGAAAAAAAAATGAAAATAAAGGAAAAGAATTCCAACTACTAAAGATTACATGCTGAAAATGATTAACGTTAAAGAGACGATGGCTTTGAAAAGTTTCAGAACATTTGACTAAGCAACAGAGTCCGATGAACAATACATACGTCCTCCATATTTAAATTAGAATTATGAAGACACTTTGGCGACATTCTGTCACCTAACGCGCAACGGGGGGTTGGTAATCTGGAGTAGATATCTTCAATCCAACGCCATAGCCTCGGGCACCCTATACCTCCTCGACCAGGCTATGCTCATCCGATGGCAGCTCTCTTATTCTCAGGCTGTGTAATCACACTAAGTGCTTAAGATAAGTACTCAAATGGAACATTCGGCTGTCTCCAGTGCAAGTTTGTGGTGCGCTCGGATTATGGAGGTGCGTAATACGTCAGCAAAGTAGAAGGTGGTTCATGCAGTTGCAACGCTGGGATATAGAAATGGAGTGGGCGCCGGTTATTTGAATCAGTCACTTTAATGAATAAAGTTGTCAAAAATTGAACTAAGTTTTTTTCATTCAAAAAAAAACTTTCAAACGAATGACTTGACTTGAATCAATTAAAAAATCAGAAACCTTTATTTTTTATTGTTATTATTTTCAAAAGCCCAAAATGCACAAATCTATTCTTGCAAAAGTTCACCCTTGCAATAAATTTGCTTTTAATAACAAAATCAACTTTAGAATTACCATTATTCATTTTATCTTAGACAACGCAGGCCCGTCATTTCGGGGTTCAGAGGGGGTTCAATTCCCCCCCCCCTGACTTTGGGAAAACAATGTATTTACATGGAAGTAGGCGTGGTTTTGGCCAATTTTTGGCAAATTTACATTGTCTATACACCCTTTGACCCCCCCCCTGGAAAAATTCTAAATTACGGGCCTGAAACAACGA
>JAXGGA010021878.1:0-15880 GCA_038373865.1 Uloborus plumipes | reverse complement strand
GATAAATTAATATTTCTTTCATACGTCTCCTCTCGTTACACAGGGTATAATAATAGCAGATTTGATGCTTACGATTGCTGGTATGTTATAGCTTCTTTAAGTTTTTAAAGCTCATTCCGAATACCAGTCATAATCCAGTACCCTCTTCATGTGACTCAAACCCATTCAAGGTAACAAGCTCTATCCATGCTTTTCTCATACAGGGAAACATAGTTTTTCCTTCTCTAATAGATCTGTATCCAGGTTAACACTTTCCGGCCTAAGCCCGAGATCAGCGCTCAGCTCGGGGTGCCGCTTTCGTTGAAGATAACTAAGCCCGAGCTCAGCTCGGTGTCAAGTTTGAGCTTCTGTAGCTGTGAAAATACGGTGTTTGTTTCGTTTCAATCCTTTTTAGATATCATCTATGAACCTTTTACTTTCTTTTAAAAAATATAGATGGCATCACCAATCAGAATTAACTGCAGGAGACGCTATAGAATCAAGGCTTATACGAGTTAGTGCAAGCGTGCGACAGTGCAAATCCCGTGTTTTGAAATGCACCACACCAAAGCAAATTTTGCAAAATAATGTGTATTTGAAAATTAAATCTTTTTTAAAACATTTGCTTAAGATTTGGGTAAGTTTTTAAATTAAATTTGTACATATTTTCATGGTCAAAAATGATATTTTCCTATGTGGAACTTTTTCCAAACATGCATTTTTCGACAATTTCTTACTAAATATTAATTCTTGTTTCACTTAAATAGGTCTTTCATCATGAAAGAAAACATTTTTAAGTATTTAATAAAATTAAAATTACCAACATTAACTTTTTCCAAGTATTTGTTCAAAAATCACGAAAAGTCAAAAACAAACCCAGTCTGGAGGGAGATGCGCAGTCGAAAAGGCTCAGACCTGAAAGTTAATTATTGTGACACGACAGTAGTTGAAAATACCACACTGTAAAAAAAAAAATGTTTTTTTTACAGTACAATAAAGCTATTTTGCAGTAATAAACTAAAAATTGCTAATTTAAAGTAATAAACTGTAAACTATTTACTTTTACAGTATTAAACTGTAAAACTCCTAATTTTACAGTAATATACTGTAAAATGGCTAATTTTGCAGTTTATTACCGTGCATTTTACAGTTTAAAACTGGAACATCTGCTGCCAACACTATACGGTTGTTCTTACAGTATAATACAGCTAAATTTTACGGCAATAAACTGTAGAATTGCTAACTTTAAAACAAGAAACTGTCAAATTGCTAGTTTTACAGTTTATGACTGTGCATTTAACAGTTTTCAATTGGAACCTTTGCTGCCAGTATTATACTGTAAAATTAACAGTTCATTTTTTGCAGTGCACGATAACTGAGCATCTGTTCTCAAGTATGTCTGAGTTTCATCAAGCTGAAACAATCACACCAAATGACGTCCCCTTCCACTAACAATGCTAAGCTCTTATTATTTACAGAGATTTGTTTTATTCAATGCCAGCAGTAATTCCCCTTTTGTGGGAAATCCTTTATATTTCGTTAGTTACAAAAAATGTGTTGGCAAATTAAACAGCAACTTCATTTGTGTTTTACAAAGCACCAGATTACATAATGATAGATTAAGTTCTTTAGATTAAGTTCTTTACTTTTTCTAATGTGGCATCTGGTTTAAAAGCATTAGATGCATAACTCTTGATGAGAAAAGAGAAAGTTAGGAAACACATTGGCATCTAAAACCTTTTACATGGCATTGTAATTCTGAAACAGCTTGGTGTTCGCAACACAAAGCTCTCAGTTTTAAATCCGTGAATACTTATTTGCTATATAACTTCGCATTTTTTGAATTTTCGCGTTTTGTGTTACTTGAAGAAAATTACATTTGATATTTTAAAAATATAATTTTTGTTACGACTAGCGGTACCCGCACAGCTTTGCCCGTGGTATAAAATAAAAAGTTCATTTGTTAAATAATTGATAAAGCAGAAAGAATACTCTATTTTAGTTATAATTCAATTATAATTACGTAAAACTATGATAAAAAGATAAATCAAAAGAGAAAATAAGAACAATTTTGTTGCTCACAGAAACCAACAGAAATATTACCAAAGTTTAAAAGAAGAAGATTTTTCTCCTAACTTCAAAAACAAAATAATACATTTTCCGAAATGAAACAGTTTAGAAAGAACGTTGCAATATCGCAATTTATACGATATTTTTATAACTTACCGAGTTTTTATTCCTTAATAAATATGGAAATAAAAACAGATGACTTTTTCCAACAGTTAAATAACTCATTTTAATAAGGCTATGAGTTTGGATTGCTACAAAAACAAATACATTTGAAAATTATTAAGAGAAAAAGAACAAAACAAAAAAGGTATAAAAACGTAACCATGGTAACAACATGAAAAGTTAATTTCCATTGTGATCAAATAATACATTTCATCTTTATTTTCAAATTCTATTCTCGAGCTTAACCATTTTAGAATTGTTTGGCTTGCTTTGCTCAAAATAGGCCTTGAATTTCCGGGATTCTAAAAGCAATTATTACAGCTCTTCTAATACTCGTAGAAACTTCTAATTGTTATCATTTTTAGCAGAAAATTTTAAGCTTTCGAGTGACATAAGACTTGAAAATGTGTTTGAAATATATCCTCCTCATTTTATTGAATTTGTATGAAAAATGAGCTAAGAACTAGAATAGAAAAAGAACGAAATAGAATTTTCGATAAAACGCTTCGAGACGCATACACCCATGCTACGAAGTAATTTTGTGCGAAATTTTAAGAAAATCGATCGAACGGTTTTGGCGCTACGTGAGTCACAGACAAACAGACAGACATAACCAGCTTCAGCTTTATTATTAGTAGAGATTATAAAGTGAAAACTAAAATTTTTATTTACGGAAAGCAACTTATATAGCATTGAAAAAATAAATGCTTAACGTTATACCTTACAAATCCCATTAACAATAAACTCATAAATGCCATTAAAACTTCCATTAAAATGTAAACATAACTTGTGGTTTAAATTAGTCTCAGTAAAAATAGTAAATTTTAAAACAGTTTCTGAAAAAGGTTAGTTTGTCACAAGGGAATTATATATAACCTTTCTGTTAAGAAATGCATTTTTTGCCTTATGAGAGAGACGGTGAAGACCTTAAAGGCATTATAAAACTTTTTTCCAATTTTCGTAAAAGAACTAACGGTGGATGATAAATACATTATATTTAAGAGTTTACGTAGGTTCTTAAAAGTTTTACCCAAATAAACTTTTAAACTTTAATACATTTTGAAATCTTGCGTAAATGAAGTATACGCTAAAAGAATAAATAAAATATTTGCTTAAGATAAACATTAGCCATAATTTTTGTTTTATCTTTTTTTTTAGTCTAGTTTCAAGTGAGATTGAAAACCAAACCTTGCCTTTTTATGAATAAAACTTTAAAGAAGTTGTATCAATGTTATTTCAATATTATTTTTACTATTTTTCATACTTATTCGCTACCTAATTACACATGCATGAAAACCTCAAGCAATAAAAAAAAAGTTTTACGGCAATTATTTTTTATGATATATGGTGCTCTGATTTCAAACATGACGTCAATTCAAAAAACATAGAATAGAAGAACGTTAATATAGAGTAGTTTAAGTGAACGAAAATCTTTACTCTTGAAGCATTAAACTAAATATTTGGCGCATTAAAACCATCTTTTATGCATAATATTGCTCAATTAAAATAGGGCACAGAACAGCAGAACAGAGAAGCAATTCCAGTCACACAATAGGGCTTACGAATCATAAAGTAATTAAGCCACATAAAAGAGGCACAGAACACATATGCCATTAACCTGTACAAGTCAGAAACGGAATAGATCACAGGACCTCCCAATTTCCAATCCCTAATTACCCATTAAAGCTAAGATGAGGTATCTGGGATAACTACTATTCTAAGCTACCCTTAGCAGGATTTGCCTTGATTAGTTTCCCTGGGAATCATTAGCATTGTCATTGTTATGCAAATAACCAGACAGCTCGAAATCATTTAAAAGTCTTTCAGCAAAAAGATATAATTATTTCGCGAATGAATTAATTGTCTCTAGTGACGTTTGTTTTGAAATACAAATGTTATTTGGGGAAAATTTGATGTTTGGTGAAGTGTTGGGGATTTGAATGACAATAAAACCCATAAAACACATTCTAAACTGAAAGCGGATGAAGTAATGGTTTGAAAACGAGGCAAATTACTTCTACCGTTTGCGTGACGAATTAATCCAATAAATTTTAGCAATCATCCGTAATTTCACATTTGAACTCGTTCTTTTTAGTAGTGTACTTACTTTTGACTTTTTATACACATGGGAAAAAATCAAATCGATTAGACTAAACCTGAAACTTTTCAAATCACAAATTTTATTTGAAATATAATTTTTATTGCGCCACGTTTCAGTTTAGTTTGAAGCATTTTATTTACTTTTTTTTAACCTTTTGAGAATAAAAAAATTACTTTTTGCGTAGTTGTAAATGAAACTTCTATTGTAATGAATACTGACATATAAAATAAAAAATATTAAATGTTTTACCTATTACGTATTTTTAAAATACTTGAGGGAATTACTGTAATTTGAAAGTTCAAACTGTGAAATTTGGCATTGTGATTCACTACTGCAGTATTTTATAAACACTCTTAACAATTAGAAGCCATGGGGTATCCTTATTTTAAAAAAATAAATTTAAAATGATATTTAGTGCAGGTTCTTTTGGATAAAAAGGGAGAAAAATCATATAAAACAATAAGTATATTTTTTAATTTATTCAACAAAAATTTAAACCTAGATGCACTATTTTTCATGCCTTTAGGCTTTATTGTGTTCTCCACACACAAGCATCTTATATCATTATACTCGCCTTTGACGGTCAAATGGTTTGCCTATTTCCTCAATTCTTCATTTTTAGATCTGATGGGCCATTTCATGAAAAGTGAAACCAATTGGTCAAAAATTCATGTTGAAGTTATGTTGCTATGTTATACATCATTTTAAAGCTTAAGATGTATATTTTAAGAATCCTGCATTGATTTTTGGTGAGAGTTAGAATAATACTTGTTTTCTTAGTTGGAAGTACGATATTCACGAACTTGTAAAAAATCAGAAAAAAGAACACATTTTCAAATGCATATTTCTCATCGAAAAATAAAAACAAAAATAACTACTTGGAGCACAATTTTAACTACTAAGACGATACTATAATAATATGCATTCATTAATTTCTTTTGAATTGATCTAAATGGTGTAATTGAAGTTTGAAAAAAATAAGTTTGATGCTACGTCTGTAACAAAAAAGAAGCAAAAGTTGTCATTACGTCCTAAAAAATCAAAATTTAAAAAAACCCTTAATGGTCCTTTTGGCAAATTCTGAGAGTAATTGCCCACCATAGTTAAAAATATTGCAACTGATTTAGTTTTTAAATTAATGCTGTTACAGACGTAACATTTCGGACATAACAAATGGCTCTATGTTACGTCCGTAGAAAAGTAAATTTCCAATTAAATAGGTAAAAAGCACAGGATGAGCAATACATGTATATATCATAATATGTGGTACGAGTACTAAAGTTTCTAGTATTCTGATTTTGAAATTTTTAATTATGTTGGCATGTAATTGAAATTTATTTGCGAAACTGCCGTTCGAATTTCGAAAACGTCGGACGAAAAAGGACACATTTTTTCATTCAAAAAAAATTATCAAAATTGACCAACTGTCACCAAGAAGGTTAAGTTTTAGTTTGGTACTATTACTCTGCTATATCATCTAACATTTTCAAATTTTTAAGTTCTCCTAAGACCAATCACTGATTCCAGGGAGGAATTTACTTTTCCCGATTTTTAATGTAGCAGACCCATTATGCATTAATTTTAAGAATACAAATAAATAAATGTGTGTGAAGACCATTTTAAACTTTTCTTGTGTCAAACTTTCTTGGAAATAATTGTCTTAAGATGCATTAATTTATTGTTACATATTGAAATATCGGCATATGCTCTCAACTCCCCCAGACTTACCCAAATTTTCTAAAACTGTTACAGTATAACTTAAAATATTCAAATAATGTGTTCATTAATGCTACTGTATTGTTTTAGCACAAAAATCTTTGTTTATTCCTGCTTTAAAATACTGTTTTCTACTTTCAAATCAGAGATGTTACGTCTGTAACACCACTTTGCTTCGTCCGTAACAAGTTTATGAATTTTTTTCACAAATTCGGCAGTCAAAATCGACACAATCTTTATGGTTTTAACCCTTAACTTCCCACTGTTGCACTTCTGCAACATATGATTTCTTTTAATTTAAGACTCAATATTTCTTTTAATTAACTACAAATTACTTATCTGAGGGAGGGGGGAGATTACTGCAACGAAATATGTGCTAATTTCGTCACTAGATCACAGCACATTTTCCCCAGAAATCACAAGAACTGTAAAAATACCTGATGCTTCAAAAACTGTTTTTGCTATAAAAAGAATCCATCATATTTCATGCTTCCTCTTGTTTTTTGACGAAATAAATTAATAGATGAGAAATTTAAGCATTTTATATTCATTTAAAAGTAAGTTTAATTTTCTAATAGAAAAAGCTTAAAAGAAATTTGGTTTTACTTATACATTGCAGCAAACAAAAACCGACTGAAATTCAATTTTCAACTGCTTCACTATTTTTTCTAATATTTTTCTTTTTTAGTATTACTTAAGAACTGGCTGACATATTTTTTTCATACATATTTAAAAAATTTTGAAGTTAAGGGTTAAAAAGCTTGAAGTCTCTAGAACACGTATTAAAAAAAAAAAGTTCAAAATTTGCGTATAATTCAGAGGAATATTTTAAGTTGTAGGACATAGTCGAATTTTTGCTGTTTTGTGAATTACGTCTGTAACAGGCAGTTTTTAATTTCTGTATTTTTTTGTAATTAAGCAATCTGCATGCAAATTTAATGTAGCATATACATCATCAAGTTACACTACAGGAAAAAAAATGAAGACTTTCATCAGCCCAAACCAGAAATATTTGTGTTCAAAGTCTGCGATTGTTACGTCTGTAACGATGGAATTGCCCTGATTTAATTAATTCGGTGGCAGTACAAAATTTACATCAATTATTCATAATATCTCTTTACATCTATTTATATCCGTAAAATCTATGTCCGTGTCTCTCTCTCTCTCTCTCTCTATTTTCAAATCTATCTATCTATCTCAATAAGAGTAAGTTTATTAGACAAATTCAGTATTGTTCCACTTTCATCTATCTATATAAAAAAGAGGACGGGCTCTGTTTGTTTGTAACCGTTTTCCAGAAGCACCTACAGACCTGAAACTTGGCACAAAACTCAAACGTATTCCAGTAAATTGCACCTCGAACGCCGAATTCTAAATTTCGAATTAGTTGTTTTTAAACGAATTAATTTGTCTCATTTTTTGGTGTAACTGGCATAATTGAGAGGAGAAAACTTTCCTTCACCCCATAACATTACACATAGTTAGAAAGGGGTTTTCACTCTGTAAAAGAAAAAAAATTGTCACATTTATCTCCGTTAATTAGAACAGGAGACATTAATTAACCAAATTTAGTCAATTTTCAAGGCTTAACTCTATACGCAAAACTGAAACACTTTCCATTTTCCAGACAAACTGCTCTTTTGTCCCTGAAGTTACAAGGTGGTTTAAATTTGCGTTTAGAGTTAAGCCTTGAAAATTGACTAAATTTGAGGGATTAGGGAGCTCTTGTTACTTACTAAACTTAATATATTTTTGATTGATTTAGCGAATTGTTTTAAACTTTAACAGGACTTTTAGTGGAATTTAAAAGGTACAGCAAGGTAAAGGTAAAAGGTACAGCACATTTGAATTAAAGAATATAATAATTTTACTTCAGAGAGTTGGAGTGAATTTAACTTTATTCAGTTGACTTCGTTTACATTTATTCCACGGGCAATGCCGTGCGGGTACTGCTATATATATATATATATATATACAGGGTTGGACAAAAATATGGAAACACCTTAAAAAAGACACGTTTCCTTGTCTAATATGGTGTAGGAAACCCATTGGCATTAAAAGCAGTTTGCAATCTTCTTGGAATGGATAAATACAGTTCCTGTATGTCTGCCAAGGGAATTTTGTACCATTTTTCATGTAAAACGGTGGCAAGTTCAGATAACGATGTTTTCAGTGAATAACGAGAACGCACTTTCCGCTCCAATGTAGACCACAAATGTTGGACAATATTCAGGTCTGGAGACTGTGGTGGCCAGGGGAGATGTGATAAATCATCGTCGTTCTCAGAAAACCAGTCCCGGACAATATAAGCTGCGTGAACAGTAGTGCTGTTGTTTTGGAAGACACGATCACCATTAGGGAATAAAATTTGAACCATGGGATGGACTTGATTGGCCAAAATGTTCACATAAGTCTTGGCAGTCATGTGCCCTGACAGAGTTATCATGGGGCCAGAAGAGAATTACGATATGGCTGCCCAAACCATCACAGAAGCCCCGCCATATTTCACTCTTGGCAATAAGGAGTTTGTATTATAGACTTGAGATGACGTTCTCTAGACGTAAACTCTGTTAGAAGTGGGAAACAATGTGAAAGAAGACTCATCAGACCATATTACCTTCTTCCACTACTCTATAGTCCAGGCTTTATGACTTAAACACCACTTTTTCCTGTTTCGGGCATTAGCATCCTTGATGAATTAATTTTCAATAGCAGCACAGCCAGCAATTCCCTCTTTATGAAGCTCTCTTCTAATTGTTTTGGTACTCACAGGGTTTGATAACATAACATTCATTTCAGGAGTAACTTTTGCAGCTGTGGTCTTCTTATTTTTTGTCACAATTGCCCTCAATGATTGTCTGTCACGATCATTCAGCACACAGTTTCGTCCGCGCTGTGATAAAGCGTATGATGTTTTTCTGCATTTTAAATATGTGGAATAAATCTTCGATACAGTACCTCTTGAAACACTAAACACTTTGGCTACTTTGCTTGCGGAAGCACCTACCATACGTCCTCCACCAATTTACCCACTTTGAAGTCTGTTAGCTCTGACATAATGCAATGTCAAGCTCACATAAAAGTGCTCCGACAACGACTGAACTGTTCAACATATTTACGAAGTTGTATAAGTAGCGTTAGTAGACGAAAATGCTAGTGCCACTTACATATTTCATTGAAATCAATCATTCTTTTCAAACATGCATTTCACTAGGTGTTTCCATATTTTTGTCCAATCCCTGTATATATATATATATATATATATATATATATATATAAACTTTCATTTAATATCTAAACATTTTTTAGAATAAGCACACATAAATAAAATATGAGAGACTTACTTATAATTAAGAATAAATTACTACAATTTTTTTTTTGATTGGAAGAACTATTTGCAAAAGAAATTTTAATTAAAAGATGAGTGAAACTAGATGTTCAATATTATTATTGTATACCAAATGTACTTGAAAACTCTTTTAAATCATTCTCTCAGAATTATGTTTGTTGACATTATTTTATGAAGCTTTTCACCATTAGAACAAACAACAACAATTTTCTCTGATTTTTAACAGATTGATCATCATCCTGTAGGACTTTCATTTTGCATAGAAATAAGATTTTGTGCTTAATATTATTTTTTATTTCACTTTCCGTTTTTATTTTTACAAAGAAAAGGACTGATAGTATTAGTCGTTCTGTTTCATATAAGTTTGCTCCAATATCATTCACTTTTTGTTGTACAGAAGTTGAAGCAATTTTTTTAAGTTGAAAGAGAGATATATCTTCTTTGTATCAAATAACACAAACTTTTTAAGTTTCACTGTTTCTGGGGATGTAAAATATTCTCAAGTAAAATGCAATACGTTAGTATACAGCCAAAAATTAACAAAATAACGTTTCTTTCTACTTTTACTATTTTCCATATTGTAAAAGCCTTTCCTTTATCGCTGATCAGTACAAACATTTCATGAATTGATATAGAATTTGATTCCTTCAAGGAATGCTTTGTTTCTGTACTAAATGTATTTAAAGTTTCATTCAATAATGAAGCATTAATAGTTATACATAAAATAGCAGTGATATTTTTGACTAGAAATATAAGGTTACAAGCGGTCATGAAAACATTCTTGTTGAATCTTCGGTAACTGACTGTGACGATCGCAAAATACAGGGACACTGAATTGTGAAGCAGTGCCATGAATACTTGAAAACATAAATTTTCATCTAGTTTTTCTGTGAATTTCGCAAAAAAGTTATAAAGTTGCAAACGTTTTTGACACGACATTTGACTAGAATTTTTCTGTTGGCTCAAAATATTTAAACGGTAATTGATACAAATTGCAGAGTACAATATTGAAAACGTATTGGACGGAATTACCAAACAAGTATAGAAAAGAAAAGTATATGTTGAGATGACTGTTATTCTTGTCCCATAAGTAAACCCTGTTGCATTAAACACACCTGCAAACACAGGACTTACATTGACGTCTCTGTTAACAACAAATCCTGCAGCCGCAATACATAAAACAGCACTTAAAAATCCCCAAGTTTTCAACAGCACTGAGTCATTTTTCTTCATTGCGTCTAACTTCGTAAAAATTGAATAGATTTTAGGTAAGTTAAAGCATAGAGTGCAACGGTGAGTAACCATTATGAATACTAATATAATGCTTACAATTGAAACTGAAGTAACTTGAAAACCTAAAATGTACGTCACGTCAAAACATATTCCAATTACCACAATTACAGCGTTAACCATGTAGCTTGCCACATTTCTAATCTTAGATCTGTATGAAATTGAGAAAATCATGCTTAGAGAGAAAAGAACGAAGATGTACTTGTATGAAGGGCTTAGAGCGAAATACCTTTTATTCAGCAACCTTCAGTCGAAGATAAGAAGTCTATTTTTCTCAAAAACCAAACACATGAATGAGATCCATAACTAACACGGTTTTCCCTAATCTACACATCAACCTTAAGATAAACTTTTTAAAAACTAAGAGCTTTACGAGGGAAAAAAGCAAAACAAAGTGTATGTCTTTTTCAGTATGCAGTGCGAATATTAAATATCTGAATGTAACCGCATTGATTGAACAAAAAGCATTGATAATTATATACTGGCACATTAAGGTTTCTTTATGCTTGCAGATAATTCAAAAAATATTGATTTCATATCACACGCAAAGTATTCAAAAGTAACAACTTGCGAAGAGGTTCCCCAAGTAGCATCAACTCATCGGATTTTGCTCGGCCCATCAACAAACTCCTCGTAAACTGATCCTGTAACGCACGATGACATCGTTCCGATCAGTATCCGAGCACGGTTTTCGATGAGCTACTTTTCATCAGAAATCGATATCCTTCCGATCAACTTTCCCGATGAAAATAAGATGAACTATATTCCATCGGAAAACGACATCCTTCCGATCAAGTTTCCCGATGAAATTCCTCGGCACGGGACTGTTCTGCTGGTAAATTGCTCCAAATCTCATCGTATTCTCAACGGATTTTGCTTCTCGGATTCTGCTCGGCCGATGAGACATATTGGATCATCGGCCGATGAGAATTTCATCGGGTTTCGATGAATGGCCGATCATCGGTCGATGGGATGATGCTGCTAGGGTCGGCAATTTAATTCAGCTTTTTGCATAATTTATGTGTCAGTACCTGGGCGACCGTGCCGCGCTCGGTTTAAAAAACGAGGTTTGTAAAATTGTGTTCTTTTCTATTGTTCAAAGTACTTATTTAGATAAAATTCAAAAGCTTTTTTAAGCCATTGGTTGCAACTACGCATTTGATACGGCCGTAATTTATTTAAAATAAAAAAGGGGGGCACTCGGGGACTGCCGCGGGAAAACTATTGCATAGCACTTTTTATCAACTTATGCAATTATAGTAATTTATTTATTTTATTTATGCAGTATCCTACAGGGATCAAAATTCTCTTCTGTTTTAGCTAATTTATATCTTCTTTACTTCGAAAAAAACTTCAATTATACCATTCTCAAAGCTTTCAGATATGTTGACGACTTTAACATTTTCAATTTCCATTCTTTTTATGATGATTCAAAAAATATCTATCCTGCTGATTGAGAACTTATTCACACAAATACAAATATTAAACAAACTGAATTTCTCGACCTTAAAACCCATATTGGACCGTTGTCCTATAAACAAGACAGCTGAAACAAATAGGTGAAAATAACAAATAGAACGACCGATTTATTTAAACTTTAAAATAAACCATTTTTGATGAACATGTGCATAGTATGCAACCAAAAAATTGACAATTTCCGTAATTGAAAGTTGAAAATAAATTTTAAAAATATTATTTAAAAAACATGATTTTTTAATAATTAATTTAAAATTAAACATTTAGTTTAAAATTAAATGTATGGAATTATTTTTAGAGTAGAAGGATAGTGCTATTTATATCAATAAAAATATTCAAGAAAATAGTTTTATTTCATAGATTTATGTAGCGAATTATGCAGGTGTCCTAAAAGCAGAACAACAGTCCAATACCCAGCACCTTTGAGTGGTTATATTTCCAAAAAGGGTGTCATCTTGATTTACAAAGTGCACCATGGCAGCAAGCATTTCTGCTATTTCTGATACTATTTTATTTTCAACTAGCGGTACCCGCACGGCTTTGCCCGTGGTATAAAATTAAAAGTGCATTTGTAAAATAATTGATATAGCAGAAAAAATGCTCTATTTTAGTTTTATTCAACTATAATTCCTTTAAAGTGATATAAAGATCTGATATGGACCCCACACTACTTAATTTTACGTGTAAATTTCTTAGTAGATGCCTTAAGTGCTAAAATAGTGCTTGGAGTGAGCAAGATAACAATTCAAACATTTGTATCCCTAGTTTGCTACGAAACAATGCAAAAAAATGTTTTACAATGATTAATCTCCTAAACATCGTCGATTTTAACATCATTCAGTGGATTTTTTGCAAAATATCGCCAACAGCGCCAAATTGAACCCAAATAAAAAAAAAAGAAAAATTTTTTTTTCGCCAATTTGGCGTCAAATACTTAGCGATCAAAAGCTTGGCGATATATCGCCAAGTGGTCGCGCCAATTCATATCACTTTTGTTAACCAATTCATATCACCTTGCATTGAAAACACTGATTTACCCGATAAATGGGGTAAAACACCCTCTTGGAACATTCGAATGCAACCCCAAGGGAGATGGAGAAAAATAAGCCAAAAGAGAAAATAAGAACAATTTTGTTGATAACAGAAACCAACAGAAATCTTACCAAAGTTTAAAAGAAGAAGAAAGTTTTCTTTCCTAGCTTAAAAAACAAAACAATACATTTTCCGAAATGAAACACTTAAAAAAACGATGCAATATGGCAATTGATACGATATTTCGTTAATCTGTGCTTTAGGTACCCTTTTCTCGCTAAATGAACGATAGGCGCGCCAAGCGAGGTAACCCTAGCTATTTTGCGTAGTTGACTTTTTGAAAACGCGCCAAGCAGGGTCCCAAAGCATCTTCACCGGAAAAAAGACAGGGTTGCCAGAGAATTGGAACAAAAAAATACTGCGCCTCCTCTAAAAAAAATATTACAAAATACTACTGTTTCCAAACGTTGCCAAAATCAATGTTGCTGAAATGCGAAATCTATGAAAATGAAAAAAAAAAAAAAAAAAAAAAAAAAATCCGCCATGCCTTTTAATTAAGTCATTAGTATATTGGAAACAGGGTTGCCAGAAAAATACTATGCTCCTTATTTGGGCCGAAAAAATACTACCGTAGAATCAAAAATACTACGTCTGGCAACCCTGGAAAAAGAACGAAACAAAAATAAGTATGAACACGTAACCATAGTAACAACATAAAAAGTTGATTTCCGTTGATAAAATAATTCATTTTATCTCTCTTTTCAAACAAATTTTATTCCAGAGCTCTATCATTTTAGAATCGTTTGGCTTGCTTTACTGAAGGTAAGCCTTGAATTTCGGGATTCTAAAAACAGTTGTTACAGCTCTCCTGATGATCGTAGAAACAACTTCATTTTGTGCAGAAAATTTCAAGCTTTCGAATGACATAAGACTTGAAAATGTGTGTGAAATATTTCTTCCCTATTTTATCGAATTTCCGCTAAGAATTCGAATAGAAAAAGAACGAAATGGAATTTTCGAAAAATCGCTTCGAGGTGCAAAACTACATACTACAAACTAATTTTGTACCAAGTGGCATGAAAATTGACCGAACGGTTTTGGCGCTACGTGCGTAACAGACAGACAGAAGGACAGAAAGAGAGACAAACCTTCAGCTTTATTATTAGTAGAGAAGATCTGATAAGGAAGGGTAATAAATTGAAAAAGAAAAAAAAATCACCATGGCAAATCAAATAAACGTATGCAAGTAAAAAAAAAAAAAAAGAAAGAAAGAAATCTCCATCACAAAAGATAACAAAACAAGGTCAAGTGTGTGGAGTTTTCCAGTGGAAGTATTGTCGATTGATTGACAAGCTTCCCCCCATGGTATTATTTTGTACATCTAAAGTTTTGCATTACACCTGTTCTCTTTGGGGGGGGGGGGGGGAGGTTAGCCATTCTAATTTTTAGAATTCCTCTTAGATTGGAGTGTATCATTTGCTGTCTAGGCAGGGCCGTTGTTTCAGGTTTTTCCTGGAGGGGGGGGGGGGGGTCAAAGGTGCAAAAACAATGCCGGAAAACTACAAAACCACGCCAACACATATATGTAAATGCATTGATTTCTCAAAACTAGGGGGCGGGGGCAATCCTCCCCCCGTTGGATTTCGTTGGACTTCGTTTGGACTGCTTTCCAAAGTTTCACTCTTAATTATTTTTCTAGCACAGTAAGTTAAAATTTTGAAGGTTAGGTAGCGCATTGGACCGTTGTCCTATCTATAGGACAGCCTGTATTTAAAAAAATAAAAATGATCATTATAAAATTTTTGTTTTATATGTCTAAGCACCTCTTAGTAATAACATAAATGAAATTAAAAATTTTTTTGATGACGCGCTTAATATATGGTCCAATATGGGTTAACATCTGTTTTTCAGAAAATGATATCCTGGTTGATCTTTTTGATAAGCGTCTTTCTTTCAACTTCCATGTTAATTGATTGATTGCATGGAACTCCAATATTTCTATCAAAATTTACCGTAATACCTTAATCAATGAAATAAATAGAATTAAAAATATCTGCAACAAAGATATTTTCACTCAAAAAAACATTAATTTTCTTAAGTCTTCGTTGGATTTCAATGAAATTCCTTCCTCCTTTTACTTAAATTAGTTTGAGACAACTTAACTTTAACCGTAGCTCTCTGGTCTGGCCACATATTTGCTGGTTGCTCTGAGGATCATTCAGTTCACGTCTGGTACCCTTCCATATGAGTACTTGACTTTTTTGACCTTTTTGGTGTTTGACTGCGTTTCAATTTTCTTTTGCTTGTTTTATTTTGGATGTTCATGTTTCATTTTATTCAAGGCTCTTGGGGAAGGTGACATACTATTGAGAAAAAAACACGATAAATCGACAATCATTTACAGGTCTTTACAGTAGAGCAGGTAACAACTGCTAAACACCCAGCAATTAAGGGGTCTAGTACCCTTTCGGTGAAGAAAATATGTCGAAAAATTGGTAAACTTAAAAGTGATTTGTTTCAAGATCTATTAGTTTTAATTTCATGAAATTTTAACAAATATGAATTCAACTCTCTTAATCTTTTCGATTCCAAAATGTAAGTTATGGGTGTTTTTGAAGTTTTTAAGCAATTATTTTAATAAAGTGAAATTTTTTTGTTTGCCGATAATTTAAAACATACCGTAAATCAGGGTTACTTGGACTCTT
>JAXGGA010021877.1:0-15886 GCA_038373865.1 Uloborus plumipes | reverse complement strand
GAAGAATGAAAATTAAATTAATTCTGTTATATACGAATTAAATAGGTAATAATTTTAAAATTCATTTTAAACATGTTACATATAATCAGAAAATATTAACAAAAAATATCTCGATTTAAACCAAAATAATTGGTTTCTCAGGAAATTTCTTAAATAAGTACGATCTTTCTTAAATTTGTACGAAATCTTGTATCTTTGTACGAAATTTCTTAAATAAGTAAGCAATAAGTACCTGACTCTTAATGTAAACCATTCAAAAGCCTTACGTGTGTGACAGCTTTTAAAGAGCCTCGTTAAAACGTTTCTGCCGAATGGATGAAGATGTAAGTCAGGTTACAGGTGTTATGTATCAAGTTAATTTATGATATGAGATAGTTTTCTTTTAGTCCCCTAATTAGACCTTGGGGGGAAACTTTTCTTTCTTTTGCCTTACGTGTGTGACCAAAAAAAAAGTAACCTGCATATTTTGAGGGGTTAAAAACTTATGAAACACTTTATTACAAAAAATATGAGATATAATCATACTAAAGGATCTGCGTTCATGATATTTGATAGTTTTTCCAAAAAAAAATTGATTATTAGGTGAAAAAAATTCTCTTACATTTTTTCACTAACAATGCATTTTTTTTTTGAATTTGTCTCAATGTTATTAAACAAGGCTAAAATATGAGAAAAGAAAAATTTTATCTTAAAATTGATGCTGGAATCGAAAAGAGTAGATATTTTTTTGTCAAAAAATAAGGTTTGTTTTTGTATTATGGGGGGGAAAAATTTGGTGTGTTAGGACCACTTTTCGTGGAATTGCCCTTTAGTAAAACATTCTTGACACTGTAACGTTTAAAACTAAAAAAAAATCACTGTTCTGCCACAAAAATGGACCGAGTTATGACGTTTTGAAAAATCAAGATTTTGCATCATTTCATGACGTCATCGAGAGATCGCTCCACCGACGACGTCATGAAATAATGCAAAACCTTGATTTTTCAAAACGTCATAACTCGGTCCATTTTTGTGGCAGAACAGTGATTTTTTTTTAGTTTTAAACGTTACAGTGTCAATAATGTTTTACTAAATATGATCGATAGGACTGGGGGGCTGTATAAAAATCTAAATTTTGTAACTCTTTCAAAATTTGATTTTTTGAAAAACATTGAATAGACCCAAAATTCCTTTCGTTTTTATTTTCAAAGATATTTTGTATACTGGTTACAAACAGTATTTAATGGACAGGAAAAATAATTTAAAAAATATTATGTAAAAAATAATTCTTTTATTAAGGAAAGAAAAAATCGTCCCTTAATAGTTACGATAGACCCCAGAGGGTACATACTGTTTTTACCAAAATTTTTTTGTCTACGATATAACATTTAAAAAGACATTTTATAAGAAGAAATAAAATCAGCAATTAACATAAACTGGGAAGCTGGGAATAACTTTGAAAACTTAGCTTTTTTTTCTTGAGATTGTGAACGATGCAATTTTTGATAAAGATCATATTAAAACTGCTACAGAACACGCTTTACAATGGTTATGTGCTGCAATCTGTTAATAACGAATTGAAACAATACCAAGGTACTAATTAAACACTGTTATTTGGTTGAAATGTTCATTTTGGGGAAATTCAGACCCTTTTTTGGACCGTCCCTAAAAAGGGACGCTAGGCAGTAATAGGTTAATTTGAAACGTCTTGCAAATGTTCATAATATTACTTAATTATCAAGGAAAGTTTGTCATTATCAATCAAATTATTTTTTTTTTGTAAAAAAAAAGCCAGAAAATTAAATATTTTTTTTTTAAATCAGGAAATAATGAAAGGAAAAAATATCTAAATTGTACATCTGTTCTCCGTCTGTTTTATTCCCCCCCCCCCAAAAAAAAACACTATAAAATTCGTAATATGTAAATAAAGGTCAAATAAAAAGCTCAAATTAGGAAATTTCAATCAGCAGATAAATATAAATACAAATCATAGATACAGTAAATTCAATGAAAGAAGCTGTTGAGAGGGTAAAAAATATTTTACCGGTAACTAAAAAAAAAAATTAAACATAGAAAATTGTGGCATAGATATTTTAGTGTCACACTCCAGAGGGGTGTCACCCGAGTCTCCCCCCCCCCATGATGCAAAAACTGCAATTTAAAATATTCTGGAAATTTTTCAGAATTGAAGTTTTTATACTCTTCATTTCCTCAAAAATCCATTTCGGGCGTCAACCCCCAGGCGGGGGACAGCCTGGGTGGAATTGAAATATCTTATTAATTATTTTAGGATATGTATCAAAATAGCTTATAGAGTATAGAGGTTTTTTCAGAACTGCAAAACCTTGATTTTTGACATGCATATGGGGGAGGCAAAAAATACTAGGCGGGCCATATTTGATCCGCCATTTTGAATGAAAGCACATATGCAAAGTTTGGGGACTTTTTAGGATTTACTCGACACGCCATGAGGAACTTATTCTGAAAATGTTTCTTAATTATGAATTTGTGGTGGAAAAAATCCTAACATTACTGGACTAAATAGCGCTTCAAGTAATATACTTCACCAGGTTGGCAAAAGTAGATCGCAATTTATCCCTCTTTCAGCAAAGTGCAAGAAGAAGGCATCGTTTGTTTTTTTGTATTTCATTTTACTATTTCTTTTTAATGAACTATTCGGTAAATTTGCACAAAATTACCGACTTTACTGACTAAATTTTGAAAACACTGACAAAAACTGAGCAATTTGAAAAATACTGACATTTACTAGTTTTTACTGACCAGTTTTATGCCCTGCGCCCTTTACTTGAGATCTAGAAAAAAAAGGTTAATAACCACAAATGTTCTTTTCTTTTCCAGAAAAGCTGTAAAGAAATCAAAGTTTTTCACCGTGCCACCAAGGTAAAAGTTCATATGTATTCTCACTTCTATCTTTCTTTTTTATCCATTTAATCTTCTTAATTATTATTATTATTTTTAATCTTGTTTTATACTTTTATACGTAACTAGATGCGTTGCACGGCTTTGCACGGTCTACCTTGAGAATAAAACTTTTGTCAAGCGACGCGTGTCTAAAAGTTCCGATTAGATTATCAAAGTGTCGATATTTTGCCGGCATCTAGAACGAAAAATCTGTTATGGACCCCACACTACTTCCTTTTACATGAAATTTCTTAGTAGATGCATTAAGTGTTAAAATAGTGCTTAGAGTGAGCAAGATAATCCCCACTATTTTTTTGAAAGTTAAAAGTCACGTTTGTTGTCAAATATCTAATTGCTGTATCAAATTGATTATGTCACAATTAAATATTAAAGGCTGAAATCTTTGCAATTGTTCCGAACTAAAAAGAATTATTTGCCTTGGTATAATCATCATAGGTGGGCCTCGAAACGCCATAAAATAAAATACTTTTAAGAAACAAAATAAGAAAGAGGAAACCAACAATACATTTAAAAGACGTAGCCATAGCAACGCAATAAAACGTTAATAATTTGATCAGAAAAGAGGTTGTCGAACTCAAAGTTCAAACGCTTGTAACTTTTTTTCTAGTGGAGATAAAAGCTTGGTTCTTCGACTGTAAGTCGAATCAATTTTGGAGTTAAAAATATCGCTCCATCCAATGGCGAAAAAATCCAAATTGTGTAATTATTAGTTTGTTTTTATTGATGGTTTTAATGAACCAAGTATTGCTTGAAATCGGGCGAAGCCTTGCAAAAAGCAAGTTTAGAAATTGAATAACTCGCGCTGTGTTTAAATTAGAGAATCGGAAAAAATAGCATAGGACGGAGAAATTTTTTCTGCTTCCAACGATATATAACATTATAATGTGCAAGTAATTTTTAACCCCAATATTCGGCGATTTATGTGAAAATTGCCTTGAATTCGAATAAAAAAAGAATCGTTTATCGAATCTTTTCAAACATAAGCCCATGTTTCAATCTGAGAATGTACCTTTCATATTCAGCAAGAATTTTTCAAATCGGTTCAGTGGTTCCGAAGATTACCCGGAACATACATACCTACAAAATTTACCCTCTCTCTTTATAATATTAGTTAAGATTTCTAAAAATCGATTAAAGACTCTTCGGATGACAAGGGAACATTGAAATTAGGAAATTTATAGATGGTAAAATTACGGAAAAAGTAGGAAAATGTTGTGAACTATTTGAATTCAGGATTTTTTTTCTTCATCAATTTAAAACTTTCTTAAAATTTTGGAGATCACATAGGTCAGTGTGAGTGTTAAATTCAGCTCTATTAGCTTTTACCCTCATATTTTAATACCATTCCCTAATTTTGGGCATTCCTTATTAAATCTGAGCAAATATTTATTGAGATAGGATGGTGGTGTCCACAAAATTTTATGGATGCCCCTTTCCATGCACCCATGAAATTAAATAGCAATAATTTCTCTGTACCCTCTTTCTTTTAGAGATCAACACGAATATAGGAAGAAATACGAGAAGCGTCGAATGTAAGTAATTTATTTCAGAGAGAAGATTGTTTTTCTCATTTTCCTAGTTTTCAAAAATTAATTTCAATTTTTATCCAACTTCTTAGAACCAGTTTTCATATTATTGTCTATATTATTAACACATTGTTAGTTATGTTAATTGGACATAAAAGTTCAAAAAAAGGGACAGGAGGAGTCTGTGGTGAGCATTCCAATTTAGGAGTACTTTTGATTTATATTATTAAAAATTAAAAGCAATTTAATTCAATACTTTTATTCTTTGAAAATGAGAGGTTGTCTAAAAGCACTGTGATAAGGAGAAAATTATCGCCACATGAAAAATGTTACAACATTGCAAAAACTTTATATTAACTGTGAGGATTATTATTACTGTTAATAAAATTATTCATCTTAGTGTCTTAGTGAAGGTATACTTTAAAGAATAATATTTGAAAAATATTTCATCGACCGATTACTCGCCCAATTATACCGATTATTTATAATCGGCTCTGCCGATTAATCGGTACATCCCTAGTGAAAACATAACTTTTCAGATTTTTGCAAATGTTTTTGAAATATGGATTTAAATCAGGGGTGGCCAACCTTTTTGGGAAAAGTGCCACTTTTGGGAAAAAAAAATATTTCGCGTGCCACTTTGAATTTTTCAATGACAGAAAAAGTTTTTTTTTAATTTATGGGCAGATTGTGCAACTTTTACTTAAATACTATATTATTTCTCTACGTTTGAGCAGTGAAGAAGCTCTGTGCAGGGAACACTCGTTTTTTGCTATTTTTGGTCAGGTTATGGAAACGGTAAATTAGTAGGGGCTCTCGCTCTCTGGAAAATTTTCAACATTGAAGTTTGAAAAGTACAATTGTAGACTGTCACAAAGAGTGAAACTTTAATGCTATCAAGTTCATCTCTTCCAAAGCGTGTTCGAAATTGTCCTAAAAAGGTGACTTTAGGTTTTATTTGAAAACGATAGGAGAAAGGTACCTTTCAGGGTTTCCATTGAAATTTTTCACGACAGTGTGTGAAGTCATTTTTGAGTAGTCATTGAGAACGGAATGTTCAGGTTTGGCCATATCTGCAGACTTTAAATAAGAGGGAGAATGTAGAGATATCCCTCGGAGAGTTTTTAAAACTAAAATCGCAAACACGAATAGTTGAACCGCAAAGAGATGGTGGATCGACTGGAATCGGAAACTGACCACTTCATTTTGAAATAGGTTGGATCTGCTGGAACGCGTAAACAGTGAAGTTGTGCTTCCTGGTTAATCCAACCTATTTTTAAACGAAGTGGTCCGTTTCCGTTTCCAATCGACCCACCATCTCTCCGCGGTTTAACTTTAATTTACGGCATCTTTTGTAGTAACGTTTGGGTAACTGTGGGTTCGACAGCCCTTCACAAGAAAGTTTTCTGAATTAAAGTCTATAAATAAATTTTAGACTATCTTTAATAACTTTGGAAAGTCCGGGATTTGGAGGCTGTCACTGGAAACTTTTTTAAACTGAAGTTTTAAAAATAGAGTTTCAGACTATATTTTGAGATATTGGAGGAAGTAGTGCTTTCTCTTCCATTAATAATTTCAAAATTGAAAACTAAAAGATGCATTCTTAGATTGTTTAGGAGTGTTCGGTGGTCCCTCCAGAAATGTTTCCATCTTTAGGCTCTTGCCATGCAATTCGTGTAATACATGTAGTTAGTGATGTTAAGGAAAAGGTTGAGAGATTCGAAGGCTCCTTCGTTTAAAAACACATACACAAAGTTGGCGATGTCAGGCAAGGAAAAGGGGAATCCGCACTGCAATCTTTTTGAAATAGAATTTTCAAAAATGTCATTTTAGGATACATTTGGCTAATTTGAGAGAAGAGGTAGAAAAGCGGCTTTTCTCTGGAAATACTTAGAATTTATGCTCTAAAAATGCATTTCTAAACATAGGGATCTTAGGAAAGGAAGTGGGGGTCGGAACACTTCTCCAGAAATTTTCTGCAATAAGAGGGTGAAAACGTAATTTTAGGAACTTTTTGGGCTCCCAGGGAGGTCATGACACATTTTTAGAACTGCATTTGGGCTCTCGATAAATTTTAAGTTTTGCCGCCCGAAGCTAGAGCCCACTTGCTCTCTCCTAGATCCGACAGTGACTAATAGTTAAGTTAATTTAGAAAGTTTTAGCCCAAATACTTTCCTGGCAGTGATAATTCAAATTTCTGGTCATTTGCTGAACAATCTTTGGTAGAGCGTAATTAAATTGTGCCATCCGTTAAAAAACCATCCGAGTCAGAGTCGAAATCCTCAGAATCACTTTGAGTTTTGGAAACGTTCCCCCCAGCTTTCGCTCCCTGGATTCTTGCCCAAATCATTTATGGAATGCACGATTACATCTCTAGATTAAGCTTTTGACCATATTATAATGTATTATAGGGTAAGTGCTCCAGTAGTCGGCCAGTCTCCAGTAGTCGGCCACAATGACATAAAACTCCTCATAAGTAGTACATTTTTAATTCAAAATCAGATATGGCGCATTCACACATTCATGTACCTATCCTCAATCATCAACCAGTGGCAGTTAAGTTTTGGGTACTTTTTTTGAATTAGTAATGAGTCATTTCATTTTGAATGGTGTGCCCGTCATCCAAGATTGCGATTCTGCTTATTTTTCAGCTAAGAGGACACGTCTTCTTAAAATGACCGATTGCACTTATTAATTTAATTCTACTGTAAATTTGAGTGATTTTTATCTTAATGGAATGTCTAACATAATGTTTCAATCAAAGAGCGAATTCCTGGTTAGACTCGGTTGTTTTTTAAAGGGGTGGCCGACTACTGGGTACAGAATTCTTCTGCATTTCCAATAGTCGGCCATGGTAGACCGACCACTGGTTCTAAGCAGTTTGGATGATTTATTTAGTAGTCGGCCACATACTTAATGCAGCTTTTCATTCTTAAGATGGGTTCATCAAATTAAAACTAAATTAACTTATTAAAATACAGCGACAATTTAACTGTTTTGAGTAAAAATACCTTTTCCAAAGTTTATTTTTCTTGAAAAATAGTAATTAAATTGAATGTCTTAACTTCTTTTGAACACCATTTCGACACTTTATTGCTCCTAGTGTTGTAAATGTAATTGAAAATTCTAAAAAAGATATTTTAAAATACGCATTCGTTGAGTAAAGATTATAAGTTTTAATACTCATCTAGTTATTATCAAATGGTGTTTTAATAGTTTTTCTTATCAAATTTTATCTTAAACTCATGAAATTGGCGAAACGAGTGATTTGACTTCTATTGATACTTATTCGGCAGTTAATAAACATTACCCAATTATAGGAGATAAGATGCAAAACTTCAATAGTCACATAGGCTCAAGTTATTTAATGAGTGCCAAGCATGTAGTTATTCTTTCTTTTGCTATTTTAATTAACTTTTTGCTTTACCAAAGGTTCAAGATCCCTGTACTCTATTTAGGAAAATTGTTTCAAATGTTGGTACATTTTCACTAATGATTCTCCCCAAATGTTTGACTTCTTGAGTTTTCTTCGCTAGAGAATTAGAATTGTGCTGAGTTAATTTCAAAACTACATGCTTACATTGTTGCAAACTAAATTTTGGTTTGTTTTCCAGGTTATTCCTCGTTTACTAATATTCTTGTCGAAAGCTGTAAGATTACTTTCATGACATCCCGAGTTCCATTTACTTCTTTATTTCATCTTCAATTAGTTTAAAACAAATAACCTTGCTTCAGTGGAACATTCTGTGCTAGATGGAGCCTTGATAGAGATTCCTTTCAGCGGATTTTTGAATGTATTTTTACTTGCACAGTTTTGGAAGCAATCATTTCTAAAACTACAGTTTTAGTTTTATGTTCCGTATGTTGAAATTCCGTTCTAATGAATGTGAACCAGTTAAGTGCCGACGTGATTATTGGTCATGAATTGTGTCGACTCTATTATTACGTCTTTATGTTTACATAAACAGTAAAGCAGTTTTTCATTTCTTGATTCTTTGGTCATTATCACTAAAAACTGCTGTTCACTACAAAACTATTCCTGTTTTTTTACTTCCTAAGCAAGAACATTTTGTACATTTAAAAAACTTCGTTTATTTTGTCCCTTCTTGCATCTTTAGTAAGTGCTGCTGAAATTCTTTTCTTCAGAAGCTTTTTTTTTTTTAACTTTCTTTTTGATATAGACATATTTTTAGACGTTATTCAGAAAAAAATACTTTTTTAGTGCGAGTTTTTAAAATAAAACTGTTTTTAGGCAGCTAAAGTATAAAAACATTAATGTCCCGAGAATTCTGTGCTAATTGTACTGTCTAAAATTAATAATGGTAGATTGATAGTTAGAGAAATAAGTAAAGCACATAGTGTATCAAGAAGTACACTAACATGATCATCTACACAGTTGAGTACCAGAGGTACCACGAAAAATATGACCAGACTAAGTATAATGCATCGCTGCAGGCCGTCATTTCACGTTTTTAGAGGGGGGGGGGGCAAAGGGTGCAAACACAATGCAATTTCATCGGAAAAAAGCAAACACCACGCCCATTTATATATTGATTAACTGATTTCTCAAAACCGGGGGGGGGGAGCAATTGACCCCCCCCTCCTGACCCCCAAATGACGGGTCTGGTTCGTTGTAAGTTTCCCTTTGTTTTGTTTTTTTTTAATTCAACCCCCTATATCAGATAAGATCAATGAAAATGAAGTGGCCGACTACTGGATTCAACGTGGCCGAGCACTGGATTTCTGTGGCCGACTACTGGAGCATTTACTAGTGTTGACAACAGCTTGGATTTTAACATAATTTTTTTAAAAATTTCTGAAACAAGTAGGTGATTCACTATCAGAAAGGTTCATTCTAAAGTTTTACCTTGTTTTTGTTGCTGTATTGATAGCTGAAAGTTCTAGGTTAGCCAAGATCCACAAAAGATCTCTTAAATGGCCGACTACTGGAGCACTTTACCCTATTTGTTGATTTTTCGGGCAAACGGGAAGTTTCTAACATTCTTTGTAGAAATCCTGAGATAGAATAATAGATAAGCAGTCCAGTAAATTTAAAGTAATTTATGGATAGCTAGATTTGACACATTGAAGATACTAACAAACGTGAAGACTAGTGTAGTAGAAAGTTAACGCGAAATGTCAAAGAAACATTTTTCGTGTTAGCTGTAGTAAGTTGAAATAAAGGGTAATGTAATGGTATAGAGGGTCTTGCATAATTAAAAAAAAAAAATACTACTATTTAGTAGTCCACCCAAATTGGAATGTATCAGCACCTTAAAAAAAATACAATTTCTTAAAATTTAATGTTTACAGTAGAATTTGGAAAAGAAAGGTTATCAACAGTTACGGGACATTGTAAGACAATTGAATGGAATGTAAAGTTTTGTCTCCGTGCATTTCAAATGCAGACGGGTCGCACCCGGCTTTATTCTCTGTACAACAGTTGTATTATTTGCTTATATATGCAAGAATGACCTTTAACAACCTTGATATATAATTTCTAAGAATTAAATTTATTTTTGAATTACAAAAATTGAGCAGCATCTAAATTAAAACGATATAATTATCTTTGTCTAAGGAAAGAACAGAAGGATTCCAACGTACCCACTTCGGAAGATAGAAATAGAGACAAGAGTTTAAATGAAATGGCCAATAGCTCACGTACACTATCGGATAGTGTCATTAAAAAAATTTCAAGATGGGGACGAGGTCATAACATTACTTTGATACTTTCATTAT
The DNA here is from genome assembly GCA_038373865.1 of Uloborus plumipes. Taxonomy (NCBI): domain Eukaryota; kingdom Metazoa; phylum Arthropoda; class Arachnida; order Araneae; family Uloboridae; genus Uloborus; species Uloborus plumipes. The sequence goes on along the minus strand of JAXGGA010021877.1, from coordinate 5,699 downwards.
ATTAAATATATACATACGTATATGATAATAATCATGCAAATATAAAGTTTCAATTTTTTTTTTTTTTTTGGAAAAAGTGGGAATAAATGATGACAACCAGGCCGTCATGTAGAACTTTTCTTGGTAGGGGGTGTCAAAGGATAAGCACTCAATGTAAAATATTCCAAAAAGCGCCCACGCCAACGAAATGTTAATTTTCCAAAGCCAGAGACTCCATCCCCTTCTCTGAACACCGAAACGATGGTCCTGGGGACAACATTCTGAAATAATGGACTGTCCCTATAATATGAGGATGTCCCTAATAATAGAACTATTCCTATAATATGAGGATGATTGGTTACCTTGGTAAGGTAAATATAGATGAAAATACATTTAAACATAAATGCAACACATAATTATTATCAAACGTGAAAACAGGAACAGAACATTTCATGTATATTGAATTAATTATATCCACAGCATAATTATAATACATGAAAAAATATGAAGAAAAAGACGAGGGAGACAGTCTTTTTTATAGTTTTATATTTTTGCCGCCTGAAAAAAAATGTCGAGTGAACGGCAACACCATACACGATTCCCACGTGCACGCGTTGTTGAAATAAAGATTTCTCTTATATGGTCCTGCCGGAGAAACTCATATGACAGACAACTTATCATTGACCAATTATCAGCAAAAAATCTGACAATAGAAGATATTTTTTACTTGGATGTATGGCGATCCCTTCTTATGGGAGAGCCGTTTTGGAATTGTTCCAGTTCTGCGTTTGAGTTGGCTGCTCGATCACTCGCTTTTGCGTTCAAATGAACTAGCAGAATACTATTTGATTGGTGCGTAAACATTTGTAACGAGGTGGAAGGAATTCACTTTCCAAATCACCTATCTAATAGTGCGCGAAGACGCCGAGATGAAGAAGCAAAGGTGAAGATTTCAAATCAGTCCACACGCCACTCCGCTATCCGGTGCTTCGTTGGTGCATCAACATTTGTTAATCCGGGTAAGTTATAAGGTTTTTTTAAGAAACTATTTGCTATTCAATATATTTAAACTTTTCTTTTTTTTCCACAGACTGTGTTACCGTTTATCAAACTGCATCCCTGCTTTGTTACTGCTGAACTCGTAGCAGCGATATGATATTTATTTTAAGACTAAAAGTTTGCCATTTTCTCTTATTATTGATGTAAGCGATTTAGTTTATGAATCGCTAACCGCAGGAATGAAGATATTCTAAATTTCTAAGAACATCGTAACTTTTAAAATCAATAGAATAATTCTTTAAAGCTCGTAATTGATAAATCTACTGTGCAAATAAAAAAGAATTAAAAAATTGAAGGATTTATTTTGTAAATAAATTTTTGAAAATAGCAAATTTGTAATGATCTAAATTTGTTTTGTAAGTAATTCCGGTTAAAGAGAATTTTCCACAATTGGCATAATAAATCATCAGTTGTCAGTAAAAAGGAAAATTTCTATATTATTAGATAGGCAGATTCGTACGAGAGTAAATAAAAGCCTCAGTACATTTTCTAATGTTACTTGCGGCAGCTCAACAAGTTTTAGTGAGAATTTGTCGAGATATTGCCCTCCCACAACAAGTGTAAGTTTTTCTAGCTCTGAATCTTATGATAGTGATCAATATTGTGAATCCGATTCAGATACTTCAATTAACCTTCAGAAAGACTGGGAAATTGATGGTAAATAAATGTGAAGAAAGTGTCGAATCTGGTGCAACACTTGAGAATGAAGATAATTTTAATCTTGAAGCTGGTCTTTCAGAATGGGCGATTACGAATAACATTACTGTATTCCTGTCGATCCCCGTACTATTTTAAAGTCGCCAAAATAATAGCCTAATTTGAATCGATTGGAATTGTCCATCAGCATTAATAGACTTCAATAAGCTAAAGCTCAACTAATGCATTATCTTCTAATTCATATCATTATCACTGGAAAGCTACAGAATTTAGGCAATTTATGTTACATACATATCCTATAATTTTGAACAATGTTTTACCCCCAAATAAATTTTATAATTTTCTTTCATTACATGTAGCTATAAAGTTTTTATGTGAGCAAAATCAAAATGTCAAATTATGATCATAATGTACTCATCATTGCTTTATACCATGAAATGAAAAAAACAAATGACGCAACAGAGATTTTAGCTGATTTTGTTCGTGAAACAATAACTCTTATTACTGATAGTGTTACAGTCAACTCTAAAAAGTATTCTTTTTCCATTAAATATATTATTTGTGATGTGTGCCTGCAAAATCCTACATATTAGGAATCAAAGGTCGTTCTGGATTTTCTAGTTGCATCAAATGTACAACAACAGGTAATTATGTCAACATAACAGTTTGTTTTCCCCAGACTGATGCACCCAAAAGAACTGACAAGGAATTTGAACTCATGTCTGATCCTGCTTTTTGCTTGAAAAACACAATTGTTCATACAATTCCCAATTTCAGTATAGTTGATAATGTGGTTTTGGACTACATGCATCTAATATGTTTAGGAGTTATCCTTAAAACATTAAATATATGGGTGAAAGGGAAAAGCAGACATCACTTGCCATACAGAGATATTGACAAGATTTTTGAAAAATTAATAGCATTGCAGCGTTTTGTACCTGTGGAATTTGCTAGAAAGCACAGGTCTGTGTCTGATCTTGCTCACTGGAAAGCTACAGAATTTAGGCAATTCCTGTTACATACATATCCTATAATTTTGAATGATGTTTTACCCCAAATAAATTTTATAATTTTCTTTCATTACATGTAGCTATAAGGTTTTTATGTGAGCAAAATCAAAATGTCAAATTAATAGAGTATGCTGATGCCATTGTGAAGCGTTTTATTGACAGTTTTGCTAATATATATGGTGAACAATATGTTTTCTCATAATATACATGGATTTTTCTCATTTAGCAAATGTTTTAAATTTTGGTAGCCTTGATAATTTTAGTGCTTTTAAATATGAAAATTACATGAAAGAAATAAACAAATTAATTCGCAAACCAGAAAAGCCTTTGAAATAAATTGTGAGACGATACTTTGAAAAAAATGGTACTAAAAAGATAATTGTGAATTCTACTTCGAATGATGATCTATATCTCATAAAATCTCATTGTGATGACCCTACAATAAAGGACCATACTTTTGAAAATCAATTTAAAATTGCTAAATTAAACAATTTCACTCTAAATTCTCAGTCATTTAAGGATAGCTGTTGTATTTTGAATAATACAGATGTTATTATTGTTAAAAATTTTGGTATTTCAAAAGATACTAAGTTTATTTTCGGGAAAAAAATTCAAATGCCATCATTGGAAGCGAGCAAGTTTCATCCGCAACGCAACGTGCTATTACTTCTCTTTTGGCGGCTGCTTTAGGTTCTTGCAAAATGGCTAAAAAAATTTCTAAAACCGAAATCTATGAACAGCCAAAATATTGCCGTATTTCTTTCTCAAGCTATCGCCCGGTTGGCCGAATGGCTATGGCGTCGGCTTACGAACCCAGAGGTTCTGAGTTCTGACCTCAGGTGTGGACATTTGTTTCAATCTCTTTTAATTTCATAATGCTTCCTGACAGTTTGTAGAAAATTTGTAAATATGTAAATTTGTGTAAATCATCTAATTTGAATTTAATTTGAATTGTTCTAGAACATTCCTTAGTTGTGTATATAAAGCCTCTCTCGAGCTGAGAGCTGGCAGTTGAGTTCTTGACGGCAGACAGCTCGTCTGATTCAATAAAGGCTCTTTCTGTTAGTCCGTAGTTCTTATCCAACGTGACATTTGGTGGAGGCGCCGGGTACCTCGATCAGCCTGGAAATAGAAAATATTCGCCGAAGCCGCAGACTTCTGAAACTCCCGCCTGAACACGGACCTTACGTACAAGCTGTAAGGAAGGGATTACGGGAGATGCCTGAAGAAGTAGAGGTCAAGCCTCATACTTTGCTGGTTGCTCCAGCTATGATTAAAGAGCCAAGAAAGCCAACCATCTTTAAAGGGGATACTGGACAAGATCCGACCAAGTGGTTAAAGGAGTATCTTAGAGTGTCGAAATTTAACCAATGGGATGATACTCTGTGTCTTGCCAACGTATATTTCTTCCTTGGTGGGACTGCCAAGGCTTGGTTTGAAAATAACGAAGACCTGTTGAACTCATGGGAAGTCTTCAAAAATGAACTGAAAAAAAAAAACGTTTGGTGATACAAATCTGTATGTACGACGAGCCAAAGACTGTTTAAAATGTATAGCTCAGCGGACTGGTGAGGCGACCCAATCTTACATTCAAGACGTTTTGGGGCTATGCAACCAAATAGACCCGAGCATGTCAGAGGATGACAAAGTATCTCACTTGATGAAAGGCGTAGCAGAAGATATATATCAAGCATTACTGACGAAGGAAATAAAGTCTACTACTGATTTTGTCAAGTGGTGTCAGTACATTGAGGAAATGCAACAGAAGCGGATAGGACATCGGAAAATTCGCGCGATGGCCTAACGTCGTCCCAATCGCCTCGGTCAACGAAGAGCAAGATTTAGCATCGCTGATCCGAAATATCGTCCGTGAGGAGATACAAAACACTAACTGCACCTCAAATTGAAGAGTCACAAGCAGGCACGCAAACCATTGAAGCCATTGTACGGGAAGAACTTGAAAAATCTTTAGCCCCTATATCTGCACAACGCTTTGGACAGACCATCTCGCCGCCTAAGCGTACTACTTATTCGACTTGTAACAGACCGAAGCCAATTCAAGAACAATTTTGTGAGGAAGACCGAAGTTTTGGCGTACCACCGATAACCGCCAAGTTTGCTTCCATTGTGGTCGTCCAGGGCACGTGGTACGTTATTGCCGAGATCGAGAAGCCCTTCTTGATGAGTCTCACAGGAGTATACCCGTAACGCTCCTTCTTTTGGTCAGCAGTTAGCGTAGTGTAGTTGCTCTGTCAAGTGTTTTTGTTTGGGAAGTTTCTGTCAGTTAGTCTGTCATCAAGCTCAAACCAGCAGCATGGACGCAAACAAGTTCATTGAATTTTCTGATGGTAAACAAAATGCCCATAATTGGATTCGGAACTTCACTGACTGAAGAGGAAGAATCCCTTATCCCGGCTCTGGAAGCAGTTGTTGATGCTGGATATCGCCATATCGATACAGCTTACCTTTATCGAAACGAACCTATTGTTGGAAAGCCCTTCAAAAGATCTTTTCTAAAGGAGTTGTGGAAAGAAAAGATATGTTCATCACCACAGAGCTCCCTAACAATGGCTTTCAACCTAAGGAAGTGAAATACTTCTGCCAAAAATCATTGTCCAACTTGCAGCTCGCGTACGTCGACCTCTACTTGATCCACTGCCCGATGGCATCAAAGAGGACAGAAAAAGATGAAGAGGTATACAGTGTTGACGAGACGGGAAAATTTCAAGCAGACGAAACCGTTGACTTGGTAAAAACTTGGAAAGCTGTGGAAGAGCTTGTTGATGAAGGTTTAGTGAAATCCATTGGACTTTCAAACTTTAACAGTAAACAAATTCAGAAAATATACGACGAGGCAACAATCAAACCAGCCAACTTACAGGTGGAGTGCCTTGCCGCTGTTTGGGCTATTATGAAATTCCGCCCTTATCTCTTTGGAAAGTCCTTTACAATTGTAACTGATCATCATTCATTTTGCTGGTTGGCTAATCTTAA
>JAXGGA010021876.1:0-15888 GCA_038373865.1 Uloborus plumipes | reverse complement strand
AAAAAACACAACCTTATTTAATCCATGCTCACCGTAAAATCACACCCAATTTCATTTCATTTGGCGCCGAAGGCGCGGGAGGGCTAGATGAGAATGGACGCAGAGTTCCTGTTCTCCATTACGCATTTGGTTCCAGTTTTGACTTTCACTTCACTTCACACTCCAAGGTTCCCCCCCGTACATACCACAACTCGTGGTTTAACCGGGAGGGGCCCTGAAGAGCTCTCTGTTCACTTTTGAACCAGGCCCAAGGGCCGAGCAAATCCTTGGCCCAGCATCCCCCAGAGGTATCGTTTCACTTGGAGGATTTTATGACCACGAATATTTTTAACGTCCCCTAGCCACCATTAATGAAGACGGTGGATCTTTGATCGGTTAGGCTTCCTCTATATGATCGGCTCGGGACCCTCCGGTTACGAGTCCAACGACTTACCGGTCGGACTACCGCGGCCCACACCCAATTCTAACTTTATTTTGCTCGATCTCTTTTAAATTGAAAATTGAGTTTCATATTTATTGATTTTTTACCTGAAATATCTTACTAAACATTCTTGAGGAGGAAAAAAAGTATTTTAAAACTAACTATAACACTTTTTTTTAATTTTGAAATCGTACTTGAAAAGTAAAGTAATCTGATTTTTATATAATGTAACTTACCATAAAATTCAATAGATGTCGCTGGACAATCACCACTGCTTTTATCCCATGGCTTTTGAATAAATGAAACAGCCTGTATAAGACACTATCTAGTAAAACCTTGCTTCAACATTTCAATAATGGGGTCACGTGGGCCTAGAGGTAGAGTATTCTCCTCGTAAGCAAGTGGTCGCGGGTTCGAATCCCGCCTTGCCCATGGATGTTTTTTCATCCTCTCTGTGCCGTAAATCTGTCCTGTGTTTGTCAAGAGACAAGGCGCATAGTACGCCGTCCTCATGTATGTCGAAGCTGATGGCTTCTGTATAAAAAAAGAAAAAAAAAGAAAAAAAAAAGAAAAAAAAAAGAAAAAAAAAACATTTCAGTAACAATTTAACGTTGCCAAATACCATAAAATTTAAACTTGCACTGATGTGATTAAATATGAAATCCATTGTTATAACCACGTTTCATAAAACGTGGTTGCTATGAAACAGTAACAATGATAGTAATCATAAAGAAAATGGCGAAAAAAAGCGTCTCAAACTTACTTAATGAAGGCACAAAAACCGGGTTTTTTTGCGAAAACTCGCGTTTTTACAGAAAAAACGCCGATGTAGCTGAACTCATTAACCAAAACTCTACCTAAACACAAAACTTTATTGAAATCGTTAGAGCCGTTTTCGAGATCCGAAATATAAATAAACAAATAAATAAATAAATTAACAAGAATTGCTCGTTTAAAGGTATTAGATATCCTATAAATTGCGATATTGCAAAACATTCTTTCTAAAGTGTTACATTTAGGAAAATATATTATTTTGTTTTTGAAGTTACGAAAGAAAACTTTCTTTTTCTCTTAAACTTTGGTAAGATTTCTGTTGGTTTCTGTAAGCAACAAAATTGCTCTTATTTTCTCTTTTAGCTTTTTTTTATGTCATACTTTTAGGGAATTATAGTTGAACTATAATTAAAATAAAGTATCCTTTCTGCTATATCAATTATTTAACAAATGAAATTTTAATTTTATACCACGGGCAAAGCCGAGCGGGTACCGCTAGTAATTGCAATATATGCGAATATAATGAGCTAGTATGTGTCATGAGGGGCCATTCATAAATGATGTCACCCTTTTCTCAGCGTTTTCGACTACTCACCCTTTTGTCACAAAGTGTCATAGTTCACCTTGCCCCTTTCCTCTTAATCACAATCACGCTTTTTCCACAAATATTTTTTTAAATGCTTGACGTCACACTTTTTGTGACTGACTCATACCTCCCTTTGTCACAAACCGTCACAATTTCACGAACCCTACTGTTCTTTGAAGCGTGACAGCATTAGTGGACAGCAAATATTGGAAGTATCAACCTTCTGAAAAGTTTTTTTGTTTATAAAAAAAAGGTTTGTACGTGTTGTGGGCACGACTGTACAATCACGCCACTAACACTTTAAAATCATTATTTTTCAAATACAAAACATTTTTTTTCAGAAACTTGATTTTTCATATTATGATATAAAATGGTTCCTTATCTTCGAATAAAGTCTAAACTCGTTTATGTGATTATGCTTAAAACGAATTACTGCTAAAACGAACTACGTTTTCAGTCCTCGTCTTCTTGTTTGCTGTTTACTGCTCGTCGGATGAAATGAACTAATGAAAAGACAGTCTAATTTTAAAGCTGGTCTCGCGGTGCTCGTTTTAACAAGGCTCGACTGCATATTACAAGATTACAGCTAAAAGACAGAGTTGAAAATCTTGAGGGTAAAATTGCTAGCACATGCGTAAAATTATCATATCCGTGCAAATGCATTTAGAAACAGTTGCAGACTTTAGGAGGGCCCAGCGGAATCGCAGGAGGTTAGCTGCGATAGGAATAATATTGCAGTAGGCAGCCAGTGTAAAAGAATACATAAAAATCACGAGCTTCGAATTCAAGGGTAATATAATACCGCGATTCGTTCATTAATTCTTCTTTCAACAGAAAAAGGGTAATTTATTTTGAAAACTTCTTACTTTAATCATTACGGCAATGTTTCTGAATAATATTGCATTATTGTTGTATTTCGGTAAAACTACATTAGGTTTAGCAGTTAACTGGCTTAAAGTGTTAAAAAAAGATATTTTATCCTCACTTTCAAAGTAAATGTGTATGTAACATTATTTTAAATAAATTATTTTTCTTTGAGGGCTCTTAAAAAACATTTTAAAAAGAGACTCATAATTTTTTTTTTTCTTAAATATGATATGAGGTGGCGGAGCGGGAAGGAGGGGGGCACTTTTTAATATTCGCCGTCCTAAAAAAATATATTGTCTGAATCCGCCCTTGTTGATCAACTTAAGAATAAATTTATCACTTCAGAAAGAGGTAAGCGAAACCATTTAAAATGACCTTAAAAAAATCCAAAAGCAAAAGCAGTTTCTTCCCCGTGAAAAATACCTAAGCAAGCGAAGAAGCAGAGTACACACGGAGATCTACTTTATGACGTGACAGATCCATTTCAATAACTGGCGACATATTACATCACCGGAAACAGTCTCTCCGCTCAAAAATCAAGTGAGCGAGACGGTCGTTTTAGAGAAATGTAACCGTGGGTCTCATCAGGGGACTGGGAGATCGACGTGATGGATGGGATCGCGAAGTACAATCGACTTGCTCGGGGTAGTGTTGAGTCGGCTGAAAAGAACCATTCGGTTTCTGGTGGGGAGCACAGGTGTATGAATGTTTGGTCTTGATTTGTGGATGATTTAAAATGTTTATGCCTTTAGGGGTACTTGTATACTTTTCTTAAGGTTTCATTCTCAGGTTGGAAGAAAAAATATCTTTTAGGGTAAAATAACTCTTCTTTAAGGAGATGCAAGTGTGCTAACTCTAAATATTATCCATCATTTTTGAAATTTGACAAACGTGTATTTTATGCTACTGGAGCACACGAGATACTCACTATGCTTTTAGAAGAAACCTTACTTTTAACGTGTGGTGATTTTAAACATCGCAAACGTTCAGGATATATAGAGAAAACTTTTTAATGTTGCAATGACATCGCCGACTCTTTTCCTAGCCCAAGTTGATCTGCGCATTAAAAAACCACGCATGGCGTATGATGAAAGACGCTCTTTGGCGAAGTAAAACACTCGAGTGTAGAAATACACTTTTTGCACTGCTTATTATTACTATTATTTATTTATATATATATATATTTTTTGAGACAGTCGTTTTAGAGAAATGTAACCGTGGGGACTGGGGACTGGGAGATCGACGTGATGGATGGGATCGCGAAGTACAATCGACTTGCTCGGAGTGGTGTTGAGTCGGCTGAAAAGAACCATTTAGTTTGTGGTGGGGATTGCATGCATGCAGGTGTATGAGTGTTTCGTCTTGATTTGTGGGTGCTTTAAAGTTTTTATGCGACATTTGTGAATGCTTGCATACTTTTCTAAAATTTTATTACGATATGGCACGTAGTGGTAAATCATTTTCAGGCTGCAAGAAAAAATTCTTTTAAGTCTCATTTCCTATAGCTCTTCTTTAAGAAAATGCAAACGTACTAAACCTAAATATTTTATACCATCTTTGAAATTTGGCATAAGTGTCTTTTGTGTAACTAGTACACGAGATACTCACCATGTTTTTAGGGAAAAACTTACTTTTTACTTGTGTTGATTTTAAACAACGCAGACGTTAAAGATATATAGAGATTTTTTTTAAATTTTACAATGACATCACCTACTCTTTTCCTAGCCCAAGTTAATCAGCGTATGGAAAAACCACGAATGGCATGTGATGAAAGTTGCTCTTTGGCAAAGTGAGCTCTTTCACACTTGACAACACACTTGAAAGTACACTTTTTGCTCTAATTATTGTTATTATTTTTTAAGACGGTCGTTTTAGAGAAATGTAACCGTGGGTTTCATCAGGGGACTGAGGGATCGACGTGATGGATTGGATCGCGAAGAACAGTCGACTTGCACGGGGTGGTATTGAGTCGGCTGAAAAGAACCATTCGGTTTGTGGTAGGGAATACATACACGCAGGAGTATGAGTGTTTCGTCTTGATTTGTTTGTGCTTTAAAATTTTTATACGGCATTTGTGAATGCTTGCATACTTTTTTAAAATTTTATTACGCTATGGCACGTTGGTGGTAAATCATTCTCAGGTTGAAAGAAAGAATTTCTTATAGGGTTAAAATAACTCTTTAAGGAAATTCAAGTGTGCTGAACCTAAATATTATCCATCGTTTTTGAAATTCGACATATGTATCTTTTATGCTAATAAAGTACACGAGATACTATGTTTTTAAAGGACACCTTACTTTTTACGTGTGGTGATTGTAAACAACGCAGACGTTCAGATATATAGAGAATTTTTTTTTAATCTTGTAATGACATCCCCTTCTCTTTTCCTAGCCTAGTCTAGTTGATCAGTGTATTGAAAAACCACGAATGGCGTGTGATGAAAGTTGCTGTTTGGCAAAGTAAAACCTGAAGAAGTACACGTTTTGTACTGCTTATAAAATGTTTTTTTTTCTTTTTGAAACGGTGCAGTGTTTGTGATTTGTTTATATAAGAAATGCTTTTTGAAATTTCATTATTCAATGGCAAGCTGTGATAAATCATACTCAAATTTGAATAAAGATTTTTTATAGGACTATATAAATAATAGTCTCCTTTAAGAAAATTTAAATGAGCAACCTGTATATGCTATTTAATATTCTTAAACTTTGGTACACATACTGTTAAAAAAAATTCAAGAATCTTTATATTAAATATTAATATAACACGTAGTGTTTACAGTGTAGACATTTTTTCTTACGCTGATGTGGAGCACACATTGACGTAAAGCAGAAAAATAAAGCAGAAACGTAAAATGGATTACATAGTGTTCCTATGGAAAGTACCCGAATTTTCGGTTTCTGCCTTCAGTTTCGGTCGCGTTTTACGCTGATGTGGAGCAGGGCCCTAAATTGTACTGAGCAAAAAAAAAAAAAAAAAAAAAAAAAAAAAAAGAAATACGATTGCAGCGCCAATTGATATCCCATGTGACTCAATGTGAAAATCAGTAAACACTTTATTTCCTCTGATCAAGTTGCTCCCAATGTCCCATTTGGTCCATCAAGATGGGTAGCCAACCGTTCTGCTAAACTATGGCCGCGGGTTCGATCCCTGATTTTGTATCTCGTACTTTGTTTTCTGTTTTTAAGAGTATATCTTTTCCGTCACCAGTACACGGAGTACTCACTATCTTTTAAAGTGAAGCCATGCGTTTTGATGTGTGACGATTTGAAACAAAGCGGATGTTACGGTTACAGTGAGAGAAATTATAAAGTTCGTAATGACATCACCTACGTCTTTTCCTGGCGCAGATTGATTAACGTATTGAAAACCACGAATGGCTTAAGAACGCGTGTGTCGAAAGTTGCTCCTTAACAAATTCAAACATCCGACTGTAGAAGGACTTTTTTCATTTCTTATTTAACTATTCCACTATTTTTCTGCAAATAATTGTTTGTGTTTGGAGATTCTGTGATTATTGTTTGTGTTATTGTTTATTCGTGTGAATTATGCAAAGTAAGTCAAAGCTTCTGCTTTTTCGTGTTGTCACTAGACCGTTATTTACTACTCTATAAACCTGATACAAGCCGGCAATGTTCGTAACACGTCAATCATTCCAGCGCCGTTTGTGGATTTTTAATACTCTGATAAGTTCTTATAATTATAATATATATAACTATAAAGAAGTAGGTAACCGCCCCTAAGCCAGAGCTAAGGCAGGAACATGCAATACACTACTATACTAAAATGCAACTTAACTTGGCACTGAACGTCACTACGGGCGAGCCAATAAGAGCTCACAAGCAGTCAGCGATCTCATCTAACTCGCCAAGTAGGCTGTAACGTTTTATCTAACTCGTTTTTCATAGGCTAACGTCACGCTGACGTCACGATGCTGTTGTCAAGAAAGGTGGCAGTGTAGTATAACTTGTTCCATTCCATGCATGTTTCTGCCTTAGCCCTCGCTTAGGGGCATTTACCTACTGCTTTTTAGCAGAGCTTTGCCTCAAAATTTTCGAGTTGTACTGTGCCAAGTGCGGTAGCTCGCTGTTGTTTCAATTTCACATTAGCTACCAATTTTTTTTCTGTATCTCTTTGCTCTATAAGATGATTTCTGTCTCCTGCTCGTTTAATTCCTATTCCATGTTGACGAGTGCTAAAAAGCACGAAACTGCAGTTCATTAGTGGAATTAATAAGTTGGTGATGTGTTGCATTTGATTCAATACCGTAAATCAATGTTACTTGGACCCAGAAGAGGGATACTTGAGCCCACAGTAAAATGATAAAATCTGGGTTTGGTACTAGCGTTAGAGACTGCAGAGGGCTTCTACCTAGTGGAGAAACGAGGAACTACGTGCAAGTCTTCAACTAGTAGATACCAAACCTAGATTTTATCATTTTATTGTAGTGGGCTCAAGTAACCCAGATTTATGGTACTTTGATACAAGGAAAACAAATGTTACCATTCAAAGTGAGAATACTTTTTACTATAATTTTAGCCATGAGTCCTTTGTTGTATAAAATCATCCAAGTCTTGAGTAAACAACCATGTGTGAAGTTTCGGTTTAATTGTTTCAGCCACTAAATCTTCATATATAAGGGAAGTTTCTTTTGGATCACTTTTTTATTATTCTTAGGGCCCTGCTCCACATTAACGTAAAGCAGAAAAATAAAGCAGAAACGTTAAATGGATTACATAGTGTTCCTATGGAAAGTACCCAGATTTTCGGTTTCTGCCTTCTCTTTCGGTCGCGTTTTCTGCTGATGTGGAGCAGGGCCCTTTACTTATTATAATAAAAAAACGCAACTGATTCTACGCAAATATTTAATCTTCTTTCCAAACAGGTCTTTTTCTTGACTAAATTTTTAAGGCTACAGTGGACAAATAAAATTGATTTTTTTCAACTATTGATTTATATGTCTAAAACTTTGTGTGCTTGTATTATTGAATATTTACGACATCTAAAAGCATAAAAAACACAAATTATAACAAAAAATGATGAATACTTTTTTTCAAATTTCAAATTTAAATGTTTTTTTAACAAAATTTCAAAATGTTCCAGGCGTCAGAATTTTTTTTCAAACTTTGAATTTCCACTTAATTTCCAATCATTAGGCATGATGGCAAAAAACAATGCATTATATGCAATGCTTTATGGGATAGTTTATAAAAGATGGCTGAAAATAAAAATTTTCAGTTGAAAAAATCATATAAATTTTCATTTTCAGCCATTTTTTTTATAAACTATCACATAAAACATTACATGTGATGCATTGTTTTATGGAATCATGCCTAATGATTGAAAATTAAGTGGAAATTCAAAGTTTGAAAAAAAATTGCGACGCCTGGAACATTTTGAAATTTTGTTAAAAAAATATTTAAATTTGAAATTTGAAAAAAAGTATTCATTGTTTTTGCACTAATTTGTGTGTTTTGTACTTTTAGATGTAGTAAATATACAAGCATACAAAGTTTTAGACATATAAATCAACAATTGAAAAAATCAATTTTATTTGTCCAGTGTAGCCTTAAAAAAAGTATAGGAAACGTAAGCGTAAACACTTCGTCTTATTTTGTAATCGAAGGACGTCTTATTTTGTAACTAAATACCAATACAATAGACTTTTTTAGTTCTTTCTTTGTGACACAAATCTTGAAGTGTTTCTATGCTGCTCAATTTATTCTCCGCAATTTCCTCCCAAATACTTGAAAAGGGAGTATCATTTTCTTCTGTGTTTGTCTCTTTATAATAAATTGTTTCTGGCATGGAACCAGCTGTTCCAAAACATCTCTACACTATAATGATTCCATCTACTTGATTTCATATTTGGAACAAAAAAAAGGGGGGGGGGGGGTGTCAAAATCCATTCTTATCGCAATTTTTAGCTAAAATTTTGCTTGGAATTTCATTCAACTTGATGTAACAATTGTTTACGAAATATTTTTAAATAAAGTATGGTGGCTATAATTTAGAGGAGGTATCGGAGATAACTTTATGCTAATTTCAAAGTTTTAACTCACTTGCAGCCCGTAAAGACGCTGGCTAATAGCAAACTTGTGCTAGTGCATTATGGTTACTTGTGCTAGTACATTATGGTTGTTTTTATCTCCATAAAATGCGACAAATGCCTCTCTTTACATCTTCCATGATATAGTATTGCTTCGTAGTGCTATAAGAAATATATGGAATAGTTACACACCTGTAACACATTTTTCTTTAATGATGTTCCTATAATTTACAGCTCACATTTGTTACCACCATGCCCGTATTCATACAAGTAAAATACGGATTTTTTGTTTACTTGCATGTCCTCTTTTGAACTTTTCGTCTTTAAATGCTCTTGGAATAGTGATGACCAACATTTAAATCTCTTTTTAAGAAAATCCAGGGTAAAAGCTCTAAGATATAATTAAGAGGCAAGCACAGATGATACATATTCTAAGAATGGTTTATTTATTTTTTCTTTTGAATAGTTTCACTGCAATTTTATTACAACGGAACTTCGTTATGTAATTAGCAAGACATTTTATTACGATGAAAATAACCTGCTAGTAAGGATTTTTTCCTTTAAATATTGAAAATTATTTCTTTTAAATATTGAAAATTAAATGTTTTTCATTGCAAACTTAAATTCACTTTCATTGTGTACTAATACTAAATCATTAAATCTATATCCACAAATTAAGAACAATTATGAGGTTGACCCATCCGAAGTTTTACCACCAAAAAATTCGTTGATTAAAAAAAAAACTATTCTATGCAATGAAAAGAAACAAATCAGACATTCTTCAAGTACAAGAAAAAGCTAATTAAACAACAAATAGGTAAAAAACTCAGAAGAGCTGAAAAAGGATTACAACAATTCATTAACGCCCCTTTCCTGTTTGGCTTTTGATCCCTACGTGGGAAATTACATTATTGCTAGTTTTATGCAATGCAAGCAAAAGGTAAAACGTATAGCAGATGAAAAAAAAAGACGTATGTCAAACTTAAAAGAAAAAACTACCACGAACTAAATCATTAATTGAATAGGGAATGCTGTTTGAACCTCTTAAGGGTAAGCATAATTTTAGTTTTACACTCATTAAATTTGAATGCTTAATTTGAAATTATTTTATAGCAATGTCTTGAGAATTCAAACTTCAATGCTCCAACTCGCTTGCTTATTAACCAAATGTTTAGGTCGTTTCAAGAAAGTTTTCAGAGTTTGTACGTCATATTTGATTTAACTTTTTTGTAGTTTGTAGTTTTTTCTCGGAAAGGAAGCCCCTCCCCCCTCCCCCTCCGTTTTTTCCCGTTGAAAATTGAGAGCAACTTTAGTACTGTTTAAAAAAGAAAATGCAGGCTTAGAGGCAGTAAAGACTGAGGAATTGAATCATTTGAGAATGTATAGAATCTCATTGGTAAAAAGCAAAATTAAATGACTGAAATGTTCTTATGTTCTTTAACATCTTTGCAGAAGTTCTCGTGCAATTAATAGTTGGTATTCTTTTAATAAATTCTTATGAATAGTATGAAATTGAAATGAGTGTATGGATAGTTTTTCCTATAGCAGTCAAAATTTTCGGTAAAGCATTTATATTTGAAGTCGTCTAAGTGAACAAAGATTTATTAATAGTCTGGTAAATAAATATGTTGAGAGAGGGATATTTTTGTGTTAGTGACCGAACAGCCTATTTATGAGGAGATGAAACGAGTGATTATATTTTGAAAAATAATTAAGAACTCTGAAAATAGTAGTCAGTAGTAATCATCTTAATACATATATAAAAATTACATGTCCCTGTGTTTATAGCCAATGGACTCCTCAGTTACTAAACCGATTTTAACCAAATTTTGCACGCAGTTTCAGTTTGGTCCAACTTAAATGATAGCATAGTTTTTAGCTCAATTTAGTACCGCAATATATTTTTATTGCAAATTATCTATTTAGTTACCAGCTTTTTTGTATTCTTGGCTAAGCCTTTTTACTAAGCCTTCTTTGACACCTCCATGGCTGAGCGACAAAAAGCCCACGTTCTGGCAGCTTCCGGAGCGCAGTAAACAGGTTGTAAGTTAGCGGTGCGTTGAGTGTTATTTGACTTTTTTGTGAAGTAAATTATAAACAAACGCGTTACTTCCCTTGAAATTTATATGTGATAAGCTGTCAGAAACGATTGTCACTTAAGAGTTTTACGCCTCTGAGGCTGAGAGGTGGAAAGCGCTTGGTGGGATAGCTCCTGGACTGCACTTAAGGTGGCTGTTCTTCTTACTACTTATATATATACAAAAGTTAGTTTGGATGGATTTATGGATGGAGCAGTCAGTTGAAAAGCAGTCCGAAAAAATTACCAAAAAACTAAGCCTTTTTGGAGCCTCTGTCGCCGGGCGACATAAAGCACATGTTCTGACAGCTTTTGGAGCGCAGTAAAATAGGTTGTAAATACAGAAACAATAATGGATGATTAATGTAGGTACTTAATTTTTTTTTTGTATTTTCTAATAAAAAAAACCTAATGAATTCAGAAATTTGCTTATTTATTACCTTTAAGGCGGAACAGAGTTCGCTGGGTCAGCTAGTATGTATTTAAACTATCAGAACTTTTGAAATTGCAAGATAGCTGAAGGTAAGAAACTATAAACTTCATAAGTGATAATTTGTGGTACAAACTTTTATTTAAGATCTATATATTTGAGCAAATCAGACATCACCAAAACTTGTAAAAATGTTAATCGTGGTAAGCTTTTTCCTTGATTTCAAGAGATTCCCCATTTTGCACACTTAAATATGAAGGGAAAATATCAGTTTTGGTTCTCTGACTATTCATGAACGTGACGTACCATTGTCCAAAAATGCCTGTTAATGTACTTCAATGTGGTATAACAGTGCATTACTTTATTTTAGTTTTTAAATTATCTATTACTTAAAATATGTAGCAAGGATAGTGCTCTTATTTGATTATCCGGAGGTTTAATTTCGGTTCTCTGACTATTCATGAACGTGACGTACCATTGTCCAAAAATGCCTGTTAATGTACTTGAATGTGGTATAACACTGCATTGCTTTATTTTAGTCTTTTAATTATCTATTGCTTAAAATGTGTAGCAAGGATAGTGCTCTTATTTGATTATCCGGAGGTTTAATTTTCGGAGAGTTCATAAGAAAAGAAAAAAAAAAGCATTCGGCTTGTTAGCAAGTTTATTCCCATATTAGAATTGAAGTTTTATGTAACGTGGTGATAAAGTTGGTTGCATTAACGTTATTAATAAATTTGTTTAATCAATGAACTATGCAAACTATTTATTCTTTCAAAAAAAAAAAATCTGAAGATTATACACCATATCCGTTTTAATGATTCTAATGCTGTTCTCTCTCTTTCTTTGCCAAAGGTATAAATTAAATATTAGTTTAGTTTTGTCATGCAGTAAACACTAAGAGTTCTAGCATAAGGGTTTATAATGAACAAGATTTTTCAGTTCCAAAACGTACAAGGAAAAATAAATATTTTACGTTTGCATAAAAGAAGAGTTTTCTGTTTCTGTAGGAAATAAAAAATTTCAAATGCTAATATGAAAATATTTTTTTTTTTTGGTTTTCAGAATAAACTAAAGACACGGAAGCCTTATTTAAATTGCTAAAGGCACATTTCAACGATGAAATGCGAATGCAAGCTTGAGAGCATTTGAATTTCAAGAAATTGGAAATTTTTACTTGTCATACTTGAAATATTTCTATGCTCTTAAAGAAAAACGAATATTTGAAATTCATAAACACAACCACTGTAAAGAAAAACGTCTTAAACGTAGACTTATGTATAAAGTTAATCTCATTGTATGCGAAATAAATCAATCTAGGAGGTCGCTGCCATACCTTAATACGATAAAAATCGTATCAGAGCAACAGACAAGCTGGCTACGAAAAATATCTGAAGCGCTCTTTTGATCGTATTCTAAATACGATCAAAGCTGATTTTATGGTAATAAACTATTAAATTGTCAGTTTTAGTTTATTAGTATAAAATTACTACTTTTAGAATTAATGACTGCATTTTTCAGTTTTAACTGAAACCACTGCTTTCAGATTTATACTGTAAAAGCAACAGTTTATTTTTGCAGTGTAGATTAAGGGAAAACTGCTGAAAAATTACGATTTATTTAACATTTTTAACATTTATCTTTAAAATAGCAGATGACTAATAAATATATCATTTCCCTGAATATGCACTCTTTCGTACAACACATGTAGATAGCAAATTCCACTCTTCAGATTCGGTTAGATTACTTGAAAATTAATGAAACATGACAACTTTTATCTTTAAAAAAACAGCACACGACTAATTTTTGTGATTAAATATATTACCACCCTGAATGGGCACCATTCCGTAAAACACATGCACACAAAATAAAATTCAATAAGAAGATTGCACCTCGTGTATAATTCAGGAAATAAAATGCCCCAGACACTCCATTAGTTTATTAACTTGTACACACTCGAGATGTGGTTCCTTTCGGCATAGCGCGGGAACATACCTTAATGGATGTTCGTGTTTCTTGCGGCATCCCAGGGGAACGGGTGGGAGGAACGGACATACCAGGGCGTGTCTCCCTCCCCTTTAATCTAGATGAAATTGATGAAATCTGTTCGGCGATCGTGGTTTGTTGCAAGGAGTTCAATTCAATCTGTGTATCACCAGGGCAAGTAGATAATTTTCTTAATTCCGAGTCAAGTTTTGTTGTTAAAGATGTTTGAATAAATTAAATGAAAAAGGTTTAATAATTAAGGATTAATTTTTAAAATACTGATTAGGAAAGAAAAATTACTGGTCTTGCTGTTTGCATGTTAAAGATAGTTAGGAAATGGGAGCATGATGAGAAAAAATAGAGTTAAAAAAAAGTTAAGTGTTGAACGGAAGAAAGAAACTTAAAATATAGCGCAGAAAATTTTTTAATCAAAAAAGCCAACACTGTTTGTATACAACTTAGAACCGGTCTCCGACCAAATGTCAAAATTAGAAAGGAAAATTTTATTCCTTGTCTTATTTGAGGTACTACTTTTTTTCACCCTTTCAAGCACACACACACACCAAATTGTTATTTTTCAAAATCCTTTCATAATTATTTAAAAAATAATAAGTTTTTGATTGGAATATGACACTGAAAAGAGTAGAGGAAAATTATAAATTACTTTAAAAAAATTTCTAGAGTGAGAGAGAGAGAGGCAGCAAAGATAGGGTATATTAAACTATGCCCTTTTGAATGTCGTCATTCGTTGATCGTTAATACGACTTTTGTAAGGTTTTAACTAGACAAGAAGACTAATCATGTTTTTCAGTGTGGATTTGGCAAACCCTAATGAATTTTGCATTGCTTAAGTTAATTTTGGTAGTAATAATTGAATCAGCACTCAATAGGCAATTAGATGCAATATTTCATTTACATTTCTTGATGCTTATGCCTCTTCGGCTTATTGACTATTATCTACATACATTTGGGCATTATTTCTTTAAGAAAGTGCTTAAAAATTATTGGTTAATCAAAATTGATGGTTCACCTGTGATGATATTCCCTCCTTCAAATACGAATAAAATATGAACTCTGAAATAACATCAATAAAAAAAATTAAAAAAAATTCAGACGGGCTGAGTCAGACAGATCATAACAGAGAAAATTAAGCAAATGAATTGGGTGTAAATCAAATAGGTAAAATGTGTACAAAACAAGATCAAAAAGGTATGAACTTAAATTTAGTAGCAAATCATTTATTGCTTGAACTTTAAGTTTTTTAATCTTCAATAAATAATGAAAGTAGAAGTACTTCTTAAAGATTTTAGTTTATTATTTTTAGTTCATACACTTAAAATTTTGAAAGTTAAGTTAATTATCGCATACTTTACTTAAAAAAAGGAAGTTATTTGAACGGTTTGCATTTTTTGACCCTATTGATCTTTAAGATTTTTTTACGGAATTTTTATTCTTCCTGTTAATGCAGACATTTTATTATTTTTAAAAACTCTCTAAGATAAGAAATGCAAATCTATAAAATTGCGTAAAATATTGTTGAAAGAGATTTTTTCTCCTTGTTTAAAGGATGATGTTGGTATTAAGAACTTACCTTAACATCAAACATATACGCATCAGAAACTTATACACATTTTTGTGGTTGATTTAGTATCTTCTGATAGAGAAACAAATAATGAAACATTTTTCTGACTTAAGAACATTAAACTTAAAGAAAGTGAACGTGTATTGAAATACTGTTGTTTCAATTGACGCTTTTATTTGCTTTCAAAAAAAGACTTCTGGAATGTTTCGTACTGTATTTTGCATTTCACCGTTAGACGAATTTTGCTTATTGTTATAACGACATTGACTGGCTATTGTTAAAACTTTCTTTTAACCTTTCACTTTTATAATACTTTTGATATTTTTTTTAAAAATGACTCTCAATTCTAGAGTTTGAAAACGCCTCCCTAAGGTGATTTAAGGAAATAGCAAAATAAGTAAACGGTTTTAGTTTTGCAAGGGCAAGGCAGTTGTCTCATTATACAAGTTATATCCTAAATAAGTGGGGTAGTCTTGGTTTTACCTCTTTCAGCCGCCATTTACAAGAGCCTTCATCGCAAACTTTACTGTCTTTGAATTGCAAATGTACAATTTCTTAAAGTTTGAATAGTGAAATTCTAAATATTTTTCCTTTGAAATTAATATCGAAAAGATAGAAAACAATCCTGATGACACGTCATACATAACTCTTGGGTTTACTGGTAAAATCTTTTTTATGGAAATAGTTATTAGGTTTGAATATTCGTGTTTGGTAGCAAACGCTATGCGTAACTTTTAGATAACTCATCTACTTATACACTTTAAGTATCTAAGAATTAACTGACAAATCTCAGATCTACTAACATTCGCCTGAGTTAAAGATCAACGAAGTTTATCTTCGGAGTTT
The DNA here is from genome assembly GCA_038373865.1 of Uloborus plumipes. Lineage (NCBI taxonomy): Eukaryota > Metazoa > Arthropoda > Arachnida > Araneae > Uloboridae > Uloborus > Uloborus plumipes. Next base: position 273 of record JAXGGA010021876.1, on the reverse strand, counting down.
TCAGAAAATTGTTATTTTGAAAAAAAAAAAAAAAAAAAAAAGCTGCGTGTTTTTCTAGAATGATCACGAAATTCAATTCCTCTCACGTTCTGAACTAGCCTCCATTCTTTTAAACCAGCATTGTATATGACAACACATCAATCTTTGAATTATAGAATGAAAAAATATCTGGGTTTTGTGATTTTCGTCGATATTGTCTACTCAAGCAATTTCACTCTTTTCACAAAAAGAGTCAGAAACAAAAAATAAATATTGGAAGCTTTAAATGATTTT
>JAXGGA010021875.1:0-15892 GCA_038373865.1 Uloborus plumipes | reverse complement strand
ATTCTTTTTACATTGCTTGGCTTAACAGTTTTGATGAAATGTTGTATCAATTGTGTGAATTATCGTTTGTGATCCAACCTTTTCTCTTTTTTTGGACAAGCATATTGCTCACCAGGGGATGCTTTTACGGTAAGTTCATACATGGAACGTAATCTTCTGAAAATAAGCATGGGGAGCTTGCAAATCTGTTGCACTCATGCACAAATAACCTGTGTATTTCTACCACGTTCACCACTCATTACTGCTCCAACCTGGTGTTTACCTCTATACGTCAATATATTTTGGGGCTTTTGGACTGCGAAAAGACCGGCTTCATCTACATTGAACATTTTAGTATAAATCCTTTCCTTTTAAAATATTTTCAAAAATATCGAAGAATTTTATATTTTTCTCTCGGTATACCAGCATTAATTTTATTTAGGTTAATAATTATGTTTAACAACATGAAACCGCAGCTTAATGGATGAAGAGGAAAAAAAACATACATTTTAAGAAGTTGCAGCTTCTGCTTGATAAAAATGTGCTTGATATAAAAGTTTAAATGAATATCGTGAATACGCGTTAAAGTATACTTAAAATAATTTTAGTTACGCTATTAAAAAAGCCGAGTCACTTATTTTATGTTACGATTAATGAAAAGTCTTGTTTAAAATCATATTCTTAAATTGGACCACCGGTCCAATATAGGAAAATTTTTTCGGTCCAATAAAGGAAAACACGCCATTTTTTATTCTTCAGCTCATTGCTCTGTCAAAAACTATCACAATCACGCATGTAAATACATCGATGTAATCCTTATTAAACACAGATTATAATACTGTAACAGCATTTTACCTAAATTCGCAAGTTTTTGAGTTATGCTTCTAGAAACAAGTCCGCGAAATAAGATTTTGCACGTTTTGAACACAAATCTAGCCGTAACTCACGCTAAGCAGTTCGAAGACTGGTGAAACTTCATACACATTGGTTTTATTCCTAAAACATTATATTTCTATTGTTAAAGTGTAGCACAGATCTCTGTACTAGATTTTAAGCCCGAGGTCCAATTTAAGCAGTGGTCCAATATAGGCGGTCTTCCCCTACTTACTGTCGTGAAAATTATTTTTAGCTACCAGTTTAAAGGTACGGGCAGCGTTTTGCATTCAGCTCGATTGCAAGAACGACTTTGCCCCAAATAAATGCTGATTTACCATGAAGGTTCTTAAAGCAAATTTCGCACAGCGAGAATGAAAGGGGCACTTATTTTTTCCCCAGGCTTTGGTAATTTCATGAGCTCTCTCTCTCTCTAGTCAATGCCCATTTAATTCATGATGTGCGATATGGCCGAAACTAAGATGGAATTGCAAGTAAATACGGAACAGCCTATTTGATTGCAACTTCTTCAAACCTACCGTAATCAAAGACTGCCCGAAGGACTGTAGCTGAACTGTGAAACACCTAATAAAGAAGCTAAATACATTTTCACATTGATAGCTTTTTTTTAATATCATTTAAATATTATAGAGAGAGTTAAGTTAAAAGAATAAAATCTCATCATGCTCAATCAAGGGTGGAAAACTTTGGCCTCGTCTTTACTTTTTAAATAAAAATATAGCCTGTAATAGGAGAAATATTCAACTATACGTGCGGTACAGTATGAAAAGAAATGCCTCAGAATATTCTTGTATTTTTTTTTAATATGTGATATATTACTGATGAAACTCATATATATATATATATATATATATATATATATATATATATATATATATATATATATATATATATATATATATATATATATATATATATATATCCCCTTCGGCCCTGAATTTTTAATCGGGTAGATAAAAAATCAATGAGCGGTTATCTATGCTACACTGCGATGCAAAAGTTTAGACAAAATGCAAATATGTGAATAAAAAGAAAACTATTCAACAAAATACTTTCAAATTTCTACTGCTGGTACACAATATGGTCCCAAATACGTGTCTGGAGTTCTTATAACTATAACTGGAATCAAATTTTGGTTATTACAAAAGAAATTTTTTTACATTGTCGCAAAAGTTTAGACAATAGTCAGATTTTATGCAAATATCCTTTGAAATGTGATTGGTCGAGGAAATGCGGAACTGTATTATTCATTTATAAAGTGCAGAGATTGCTGAATAGATAATCAAAATCTCAAAAGCTCTTTAGTTCTCGTGTAAAGAAGATGAGAAAGTTTGGAAGCCGAAATTTGAAAATGAACCTAATTTATTAATTTTTTGTCTTTTAAATCGGCTCTAGTATGGTAGTACATTGTTTTTTACTTTTTGTAGAGCAAATTCAGACATGCGTATCGATCAAAAAGTCCAAGAAAAATTATATTTCTTAAGGATGAAGGAATTGCAAAAAACGGCTCAGACTGACGATTCGCCCCTTAATCCTACAAAACTTCAACTTGGATCAAAAACAGCACGTGGCAGCATAAGTAGATGAACAACTGAATCGGAATGCATAAAAAAACAAAGAATTGCGCTTGAGCCTTTTCAGACAGAGTGTCCTAAATAAGCCAGATTTTATTGGTAAAAGCAGCACAGCATATAATCATTGGATATTTCTCAAGTCCCGCGAAAAGAATTATAATCCATCTAGGTCATCCAAATTTTAATAATTTTATCAAAAAAAGTACCATTCATTTTTTAGTTACGATGATACATATGCTGCTTTTCACATTAAAATCTGGCTTATTAGGGACACTCTGTCCGAAAAGGCTCAGGCACAATTTTTTGTTTTTTTTATGCATTCCGATTCAGTTGTTCATCTACTTATGCTGTCACGTGCTGTTTTTGACCCAAGTTGAAGTTTTGTAGGATTAAGGGGCGAATCGTCAGTCTGAGCCGTTTTTTTCAATTCCTTCATCCTTAAGAAATATAATTTTTCTTGGACTTTTTGATCGATACGCATGTCTGAATTTGCTCTCCAAAAAGTAAAAAACAATGTACTACCATACTAGAGCCGATTTAAAAGACAAAAAATTAATAAATTAGGTTCATTTTCAAATTTCGGCTTCCAAACTTTCTCATCTTCTTTACACGAGAACTAAAGAGCATTTGAGATTTTGATTATCTATTCAGCAATCTCTGCACTTTATAAATGAATAATACAGTCCCGCATTTCCTCCACCAATCACATTTCAAGGGATATTTGCATAAAATCTGACTATTGTCTAAACTTTTGCAATAATGTAAAAAAATGTCTTTTGTAATAATCAAAATTTGATTCCAGTTATAGTTATAAGAACTCCAGACACGTATTTGGGACCATATTGTGTACCAGCAGTAGAAATTTGTAAGTATTTCGTTGAATAGTTTTCTTTTTATTCACATATTTGCATTTTGTCTAAACTTTTGCATCGCAGTGTATAATGCATGTAAATATGTTAAATATGTAATATTATGAGATTCTACCAATTGCGGAACTAATTAAAAAGTGTTCTAATAGTAGGACACCAGGCTGTTATTAAGTAAAAAAGAGAACATTTATTTCTAAGTATATTTACACTTATTTGGTGTGAATTTTTTTGAAACAATTCCTTTACGCATGGAAGCATGATACACTTCACATTATAGTCATGAGGCAATAATTTAACAGAAAGTAGTGTTTTGTTTTAAAACAAAACATGATTTTAGCACTACTAAGCACCTTATGTACTCTTAATAGAACATGAAGAAGAATGGGCCATGCGTGCTTCAAGGCCTGATGTCCTATTAGTAGAACAGATATAAAAATCGTAATAACAATTAAATTTACAGTTATTTTTTTCATTGAAAGTACTAAACTAGTCATGAAGAGTTTATTTGGTGCTGTGGAATTTTTATTAGGTGCAGGAAATTACATATAATAGCATTTTGAGAAGTAATAAAAGCTGCATTTACCTTTTTGCTGCAAGTGGTGAGAAACCGACATTATCTTTTCTGCAGAACACACGCTGAAATCTACTGAGCAAAAATGGTACCATTTATGAATTCTTACATGTATTATGAGTAAGCCACCGGATTTTGAAGTTAAAATTCTTAAAAAGGAAGAATGTAGAGCATTATGAAGATTTGTTCTAATAATAGAACGCCAGGGCAGAAGGGTATATATATATATATATATATATATATATATATATATATATATATATATATAAATTAAAACCGAAAACTTCAATATTAAATGAACTAGTGCTTGAGAAAAAAAAACCTCTTAAATGATGAGGAAAGTTTTGGAAAAATGTAAGAAATATGGAGTACTTTGAAATTAGTCAATCTAAACTGAGAAACAATACTTTAAGGGGAATTCAAAATAATTACGAACACCAAGATGATAATAAGTTCAGAAATATACAAAACAAATAAGGTATAGTATTGCACGTTAGACACTTAGTCTTTGTTGCGAATCTAACCATTTTATAAGAAAATTTACTATCAAACTTTGACGCATGCGTATAAAATAATACCATTGTCGACCCTTTCGTTATTTTTAGATGAATATAATACAGAACAAAATTATTTTTAGAAATACGCAAAAGAAAAAAAGAAAATAAAAGAAAAAAAGAGTTTAGCAAAATCAAGTTAGAAAAAGCACAACTATCCAACTGCAATCTGGTAAGAAATTCATTAAAGAGAAGATGGTGAATCTAAGGTTTTTTATTTTCGGTAAGATGTCTAGACCACTTTAATTTCCCAAGTTGTGTAATTCCAGAGAAAACTTAAGACCAAATGTTTCCGTTTCTTTTCTTAGACATAAGTAAGATTCTTAACAGATTAACATAAAATTACTAAACTAAAATTTATTTGAAGTAAAAAAAAAGAAAAAAATAGTGAACAATTGTTTGCAGATTTATTTGATAATTTAACCTATCAAATATGCATTTTTTAATATGAGGTTGCATCATTTATAAAATGCAAAAACAGATTAAAAAAGTTTCTTTACCTCTTAGGTATTTCTTTTATGTGTGCTTATAAATTACTGAGGCATAAAATATTGTATTGCATTAAATAAAGAGATGAATTTGCTGATTTAATTTAATATCTTCAAAGCGGTGACATCAAAAATCAAATTATAAATTTACTAACTCACAGATATTAGGGGAGAGTGGTAATGAATGGGCCACTTTTTGGTTTTGAATTTTTGTAATTTTTTCTAACACTTTATTTTAACTCTAAATTGGTGTTTTAGTTACTTTACTTATCTGACTATCTAAAAAGGTCATAAAAGTTGGATTAACACCTGTCTATAATAAATTATAATAGAAAATAAAAATTTTGAAATTTGGCCCATTCAACCCCACCTATGGGGTTGAATGGGCCATCGAAGGTAATGAATGGGCCACTAAATGAATTCAATGAAAACATGTGGATTTAATCTTTTATTTGCTGAATATGACAAAATAAATGTGGCACTTGACATGATGATACAAAATCATACTGATTTAAAAAAATATAAACATAAAAACTGATGCAATTAAAATAAAACTGATGCATACCAATTGTAGCAGAAAAATGACTAAATAATGAGATTGTAAGAACTAAATAACATCAAATATATATATATATATATATATATAATAACAGATAATACACACTATGATTTAACAAAATTTATCTATTACAAAAATAATATTAAAAATTACTTTCGAAAACTTCATCTTCATTTTCAAACTTGTCAAAATTCAAAATTTTTTTATAAAACTTACTAGGCATCGGGAATAAAAGATATCTAACTTAAGTTACCAAAAAAGAAAATGAAATTGTACTGTGAGGAATATAATATAAAGGAGAGAGGGGGGCTTTTTCAAGCCACGCACTGCGACCAGAGGTCTATTGTACTATAGGAATATAATATAGATCTGCAAATTATATTTAGAAGTTACTACAAACCTATTTTGACGACGGTAATCTTTATCTATGACAGTCAGTTGTGTTTCATATTAAAGCGAAAATCCAAAGAAAAGTTAGAAAAACAATATTTAGGTGGCCCATTCATTACCATGACATAGTGGCCCATTCAGCCCCACCTATACTTTTGGAATACATTTAGGTTTTTGAGTACATTGAATTTAGATAAAATCAAAATACATCGTAAAATTAGTTTATAGATATGGAAAGACTAACTTATACATATGTATGCAGTGAAATACTTGGTACATTTTAGTTGGAAATGTTTTACTAAAAAGGGAAAAACTTACTTTTCAGTCAGATTCTTGACCATGCCATTATAGTTTGAAAATGGCTTCAGCGCAAACGAATGAAAATAGGATGAGTTTAGTAGAACAAAAAGCTACATCTATTGGTGGCATCAAAAAAAAAAAAAAAAATCATGCAAATACTTTTTCATATTTTGTTAGTGGCCCATTCATCACCATGGCCCATTCATTACCACTCTCCCCTACTTCCTTCATAGAAAATATATGTAATTCAGCAAATTGTAGAATTTTAATCTAAACAAGACATAGGTTGTGTATTAAATAAACCTGCTTTCCCGCGTGGTTAGTAAGATTTTAAAACTGTTAACCAGTCTCTCCTTCGATAAAACTAGTCTCCATAACATTTACGTCTGAATATGGTTTTTAAAAGTTAATGTGACCTCAGAAAATTAAGAACTGCATGTCATCTAAAACTTGTTCAGTTTCAAATTTAAATAATTAAAAATACTTCTCATTAGTTTTGAAAATAAGTAGTTACTTTTCGTCTTGTTAACAGTTTTTCTGTGTATGTGACATTTACTTTTTAAAATTAATTTTACTAAATTTTCATAATTATATAAAAAATAAAAGAAAAGTTTCCATACGGGAGTGAAAATATCTGAAACGCCCAAAGTGATATGTATTTTGTAATTAATAAATTAGTCACTGATTTATTAATATGAAAGAAGCACAAATTTTGTGCCGTATCTCGACATGAATTATTCATAATGCGGATTTGAATATGAGGGAAAAACGAAATATTTGATTAAATTTTGTTACTATTTTTAAAAGATTTAAACAATTTTGTCATATCAGTCCTAGTCAGTATTTGCATATTACTCAGTTTTAGGTACTCATTAGGGTGGAGCGAAAAAAAGGAATTTTTGATTTTCGTAAACGGGTGCCTTTCATTTACTGTGAATAAGGATAAGTAACAATTCTGTAAAATATTTCACTTTTTCGAAGTCATCTTTAGTCTGCGCATTTGGCTTAAAGTTTTGAAATTTTTGATTTTTTTTAGATTTTTCAAATTTTTTTTTTTAAATATTGCAAATGATAAAACTAGTGACGGGTGGTTATTAAATGGAAGAAAAAGGTTTGAAATATACAAGCATTTTTTTTAAAACCATTTTAGATTATGATTTCAGTCTGCGCATTAGGCCGAAAGTTCATCAAATTTTCAGAAATTTCCGATATTTTCAATATTGAGCAGAAATTTTATAATTCAATATTTCCTTTCAATATTTACTTAAAGTGCCTTAAAAAATTGTCTTAATCATTTTGTTGTTTCTTTGAACTACTCAACTCTTTGCTTGCTCATTGAAATTACCCAGGACTCACCACGAGGAAGTGGCCGCACTTTGGGTGCCACCCGCGCTCCCCTCGCTTCCAATCAATGAGAGCACACATTTATATTTCTTAGACAAGTCAGGAACAATAAATTGTTTCTTTGAGTAGGAGATTGTTTGCATTGGTTTTGATGGATGCACTACAAAGACAGGAAAATACAAAGGTGTAATACGGAAACAGAAAGAAAAACTAGGTAGACCTCTGTAATGGGACAATTGCCAATTACATTTGAATGAACTTAATTTGCTGCATTTTTTTCAAAGCTAGATGGACCTAACAGTGGACCAAAGTCATTTTTGGGCATGTTGGACAAAGCTAAACAACATGTTATACTTTCAAATCAGTTCAATATGAACCTATAGAATTTGTCATTGATCAGATTGATTTTGACAATAAAAATGATTCAAGTACTGAGCAACAGTATTTTCATGAGATGAGCAAGGTAGTTTTGACTGAAAAATATCCAAAAAAAATATGAAACAGAAGTCCAAGAAAGCTTCCCTACAGCAAGCAATCTTTAGACTATAATTTTTAAAAGAGTTCATAACTCTCGCGGTAAAATTGCCCTTGCTCTTTCAGGATGAAGTGCAGACGTTACTAATTTAGCTATGAATTTGTGTGAGATTATAAAGATTATCTCTCCGGGAAAAAGCAGAAAATTGTATTCACATCCACTCAAAGCAATGTATACTTTGTACCCTAGAAATATGCTGTTATCGATATCCATATATATATATAGATGGATGTATGTATCTTTGTTCCTTATACAAATCCCGTTTTCGTCGGATTTTCAACAAACTTGGCACAGAGGTTCTTTGATGCATTAGAATTCACATAGGCGGGGGTTTTGAAATTAAAAAAAAAATCCAAAAAGCTCAAAATTCTTTTGTCTCAAAATGGCCATTTTCTTTCAATTTTGAATGCATAGAGTAATAGAGATAAGACTTTAAGCATACAAATTGATAAAATGTAACACATTTAAAAAGGAGTGTTTTCCAACAAAGATTACGATTAACAATGAATTGTCAATTTGAGGCTCAATGGTTTCATTTTAGCATGAAATAAGTTTTTATATTCCCATGTGGATAGAATTCATTCAAATATTTTTAGAGCTATGTCGTATTAATAAGCACCCGGGCAACGCCGGGAAATAATCTAGTAAGTTCATAAGAGAGAGCATATAAAGAAACTTGTTTTAAATCGTATTATCAACGCTCAATCTAGAAACCAAACAAACAAACAAGAACGCTTAAGATCCCAAAAAAAGAGATAAAAATCTATTTTCATACATTACATACATAAATCAAAAGTCAGTATACATCGATATGATTTCTTGTCATGATGTGAAAAATACAAAGCCACCTTTTACAGGTAATTTAACAACACAATATTTACAAAGATTATGGAAGCTCAGAATTTAAATATGATTTCTGAATGCGCTCTTTTTAAACTGTCATTCAAGACTCAATCAGTTGAAAGAGCTGTCAAACAGGTCACAAGCTCTTCAAATTTGGTATGCAATCACAGGAAAAGAAAAGGTTTAGTAAAAACGAGGATATCTGACAGAAATATTTGATCAATTTACGACACAAAGGAACAATTTAACCGTGAAAGACGTGTCTAAGAAATGTAAATACGTGCTCGCATTGGTTGGAAGGAAGGGTTCACGTGTAAGACTAGAAGTGCGGTTACCTCCTCGTGGTGAGTCCTGGGTAGTTCCACATGAGCTAGAGAAGAGTTGCAGGGTTCAAAGTAATAACAAAATGAATAAAAACAGGTTTGAAGACACTTCAAGTGAATATTGAGAGGAAATACTGAGTTAAAAAATGTTGAAAATATCAGAAATTTTAGGAAATTTGATGAACTTTGAGCATAATGCACAAACTGAAATCATAATCTAAAATGGTTTTAAAAAATTCCTTGTATATTTCAAACCTTTTTCTTCCATTTAATAACCACCCGTCACTAGTTTTATCATTTGCAATATTTTTTTTTTTTTTTAATTTGAAAAATCTAAAAAAAATCAAAAATTTCAAAACTTTAGACCAAATGCGCATACTAAAGATGACTTCGCAAAAGTGAAATATTTCACAGAATTGTTACTTATCCTCATTCACAGTAAATGAAAGGTACCCGTTTACGAAAATCAAAAATTCATTTTTTTCGCTCCACCCTAGTACTCATTGCTTATTTTATATAAGCTTTACAAACTTTTGTCCTTTTAAGTAGTATTGAAAACTCACTGCATAATAAGCCATATAACTCAAACTTGCACCCACGTTCTTGAAACCTATCGAAAAACAATATTCAGTTAAGCAATACGGTTCAATTTTAGAGAAATCTGTGAGTTAATTTTTAAGACATAAAATCCGATTTTTCTTTTTTTTTAATTTATGGAGAAAAATAGAAAACACCGACGAAGTTTCAAACTTTTTCGAAACAATTACGAAAGTTCATCCAATTTCTTTTAGCTAATTTTCATACGATTGTTATTAAAATAAACTAGACATGAAAATTTAAAAAAAAAACATAGGAAAGACTGTTGAGCACGCTAATTTAGGAGCACTTTTAATTAAACATTTTTTTAAATTATTATTAGTACCCATTTAGTCTAAAACTTGTTTTTTGTGAAAATTCTGCGGTTGTCTAAAGTACTTTGATAATGAAAAAAAATATCGATACATAAAAAATGCTTCAACATTGCATGTGTGTGCATATTTATTCAAATTGAGAAAATGCTTTTATTTAAAAATGTATATCAACAATGAAGATTAATTTTTTTGTACTTTGTTTTACTCAGTTTTTAAGAGATGTTTTCAGGATTATTTTTGTATATTTAGTTACTTACTCAGTTTTTGAATTATTTGTTTTGTTTTTTGTCAACTCAATTTCGTACTACATGTTTCTCTTGTGTTTGCAGAAAATTATTTATATATTGTTCATAAATAACACAGGCCAACGATGAAAAAACTTTTTTAATGAAAATACCTTATTCTTATGTTGTTTAGGTTGCTGAATCCAAATATGATGCTTAAAAAGTTGTATCACCCACCATTTATTCACATTTTATAGTTACATTCATGAAATAAAGAAACATTTTTAGAATTTAACAGCTTTTTCATAGTTAAGATAACATGAAAAAATAGGTCTAATGAACAAAGATGATGTTGGCAGCACTGCTGAAACACATGCTACAACATGATGGGGGATTACTGTTGGTCACTTCACCGGGAAGTTCAGCAAGCTATTCATCGCAGGAAAAGCTACACAAGAAGCTTCAAGGAAAAAAGGGAAAGAAAATATAAAGCAATTCCAGTTGACAAGTGAACCTTGTATCATCACATAAAATTACTATTCCAAGTATTTTACTGTAAATACAAACCATTTTTACGATTCTACAGTGTTTCATTGATTTCCCTATATACTGTAAATGGGTATTAGACTATATAATAAAATACATTTTGCTTGGAAACTAAGGGTGATACATAAAAACTACAAGCAGATTTGGATTCAGCACATAAAAATCTATCAAGATCAGCTATTAAAATTAAAAAAGTTTTCAAAAAGGTTTTTTTTGTTGGCCTGTGTAATTCTTGAGAAGTTTCCAAATATTTAAGCAAATAAACAGACCCGATAACAGTTTTTTAAATTCTTTAGAATTTCTCTTTTCCTTTTTTTTCCTCTCTCTTTTTATTTACTAATTGTAACATTATAGCAAAGCTCCAATATTTAAAAAATACAAAGGTATATATTTTAAGTGAAAAAAAATTATTTAACTACTCTAAGGAAAAAATATCAAGTTCAGAAACGTTTTGAATCAAGAATTGAAGGGCTTGCTGCAAAAAGGAGGTAGCTCCATGTTCAATGTCTCCAAAATGTATGTCTATAAGAACTTAAAATAAAGGTCACCTTTTTTGTTCTAATATTTTAAAAAATCCTCTTGTATACTTCTCAGTACAGTTATGCAAGAGGATTCATAAAACTTAATGACACTTTTAGAATGTAATTTTCTGCTATAATTTTTAATGCAGACATTTTGAAGACATTGAAAACGGAACTACCTCCTTTTTGCAGCAAGCCCTTCAATTGTGCTTGTACTTTCAATTGATTAACACCTCAAATATCAAGGTCAAATTTACTCGGACGGGACGGAATCATCAGCATACTAAAATAAAGCAAATTCCTCTTACACGTTCCTCACTCGTTTTAACTTATGATTTTATTTTTCTTGCATGTAAAGCTTTTAATTAAACATCTGAGCAATGCTGTGCATATTAATTTAAGCGTGATAAAGACAAATTTTACCTCTACGAATCTAAAATAATCTAATTGGTTTGTTCGCAATCAATTATCATTTCCTATTGCTTGCTAACTATTCAATATTCTTGGTAAGCTCTGATATTACCTGGAGAAAGCCTTTAAAATGAACTTTCCATTTTTTTTTTATTTTAAGAGAAATTTAAGCCTTTGGTATTATTTCAATTCATTATTAACAGATTGCAGCACATAACCATTGTTCTGTAGCCGTTTTATTGCGATCTTTATTACATCGTTCACAATTTCAAGAACAAAAAGCTAAGTTTTTTCATATATTCCCAGCTTCCCAGTTTATGTTAATTGCTGCTTTTATTTCTTCTTATAAAATGTCTTTTGAAATATTATATAGTAGGCAGAAAAAAAATGTTTAAATGTGATTGGTTAAACTATTTTAACCCATTAATGCCTAGCGTCCCTTTTTAGGGACGTGTCCAAAAAAGGGTCTGAATTTCCCCAAAACGAACATTTCAACCAAATAATAGTGTTCAATTAGTACCTTGGTATTATTTCAATTCGTTAATAACAGATTGCAGCACATAACCATTGTAAAGTGTGTTCTGTAGCAGTTTTAATATGATCTTTATCAAAAATGACATCGTTCACAATCTCAAGAAAAAAAGCTAAGTTTTCAAAGTTATTCCCATCTTCTTATAAAATGTCTTTTTAAATATTGTATCGTAGGCAGAAAACAATTTTAGTAAAAAAAGTATGTACTCTCTGGGGTCTATCGTCCCTTTTTAGTGACTATTTTTCTTTTGTTAATAACAAAAATATTTTTTACATGATATTTTTAAATTTTTTTCCTGCCCATTAAACACTGTTTGTAACCAGTATACAAAATATGTTTGGAAAAAAATATCAGGCATTAATGGGTTAAACGCACTTAAGATAAATTTTTGAAAACAATTGAAAATAAATAGTTTCTTAAACATTTTTGAGCCGTGAATGATCAGGTAATTTCATTATTGCGTCATATCAGCTCCTTTAATAATAATATATAGTGGATTTTTTACAACACTTCGTTACAAAGGTTTACTTTTTTTTTCTAAAAATATTAAAGTAGGTAGTTTTTAGCAATAAATTATTTATTTTGTATTTGTTATAGTTCTGATTGATTTAGCACAGCATCCAGATACACATTAAGGAATATGTACACACTTAAAATCTTAAAAATTGTCCAAAATATCGATATTTTTTTTATTGTCTTGAAATGTTCTCCAATCTTTTAGCTTTCAAACAATACTATGATGTTGCCAATATTTAACATTTCTCGAGTCACAATGGTTTTTCTTCAGGTGCTGCCATTTCTTACAACGTGTTTCCAAAAGTGTTTCTTCAGTGTCTGAAGAATTACCTTTTTGCCTTATGTTGCTTTCTTCCAAAGTAATAACACAACAGCGAATAACCGCAATTATTTTAATACCATTGGATTCTGCACAGTTGAGGAGATGTGGTCTGCCTCAATCAGCACTGTTACTTTTAAAGTAAATTTTTAGAGGAATTTCAAACTTCAAGATTTCGGGGAAAGTCTTTATTTTTTTTTGTCCTTCTGTAGATAAAAATATCCTTAAAAATCTACTTTCTCTAGAATATTGAGTCAGACCACAAGAAGAATAATATTAGGAGTAATTTTCGTTAAAAATTATGTTCCTATACAAATTTGCTTTAAACATATCGTGTTTAGAAAAGTGTTCTAATTAGCTCCTTAAATCTGAATTAGTTAATATCAGTTTAGTTTTTTTTTTTAGATTTTTATGTCGAAAAGGTTTTAAATATACACCAGTGACCTACTGTTAAAACATTGGATTTTATAGTGAAAAATATTAATAAAAAATATCCAAGTGTGTACGTAAGCAAAATATTATGCATAACTTTCTAATTTTCATTACCACAGCAGTTTTTATAAACGCGTCTGCTTAGGTGGAGCGTAGTACCACGATCTACTATACTAAAATAACAAGATTCAACAATACGAAATGGAAAAATAGATTAGTGAGTGATTTTCCCTTAAACGCATGAAATCATATTTTCTTCGACCCAAAAGGAAAATATTATTTGGCATCCGAATAAGAGATGAATGTTATCATATGGCGTTAAAGGACTGAAAACGTAATAAAAGCAGCACGCCGCTTGCATGATTCTATTTAACGAGAAATCGTATCTCATTGTATTTTTGCTAGACACCAGAACGGTTTTGGTAGAAAATTAAATTTGTGCTTGCAATTTTATGCTTTTAACTCAGCACATCGTCTTATCAATTTTTCCAAAGATTGCTTCATATTTTGATTAAATCTTAGCCGACGATAAGACGAAAACCTGCGCAATCCGACAAACGCTATTCCTGGTTTTTTCAATTTTTTCGAGTAATGATTTCTATAAATAGTGATTTGCGATTTCTGCGCCTTATAATTGTGTCTCAAGATGTACAGCTCTAGTGCTTTTTAGGAGATAATGTCTTTTTAAATCGCATTTATGAAATTTAAATACTATTGTGCGGTCTTGTGAATAATATTATATTGACTATATTTTTTACATAACTCTGTATTAATTACTATACATTATTATAAATTATACATTAAAGAGGAATGTAGACTCTATATAACTGTATCTGCTACATTTTTTCTTAATATACTTTTGGGGGTAAATGACGCATTAATGTCAGACATTAGGTTTTTTTTCTGTGCTGAAGCACTTTACTAAACAGAGAAAAACTTTCCACAACATGTCTTGTATTTACACTGAATAGATCCTACTAGCTGCGTGGCCCGGCGTTGCACGGGCTGTAATGTAGTGAAAACAGTTTGAGAAAACTACTCACCGCCAGGGCGGCTCGCCTTTAAAGTAGCGAGGAAAGTTTCAACAAACTACTCGCCACCAACGCGGCTCGCCTTTAAAGTAATGAAAAAAGTTTTAATAGTTTACTCGCCGTCAAGGCGGCTCGCCTTTACAGTAGCAAGGAAAGTTTCAATAAACTACTCACCGCCAAGGCGGCTCGACTTTAAAACACCAAGGAAAAGTTAAACAAACTACTCCCCGCTAAAGCGACTCGCTAAAAAGCTTTCCTGCATCAAAGAATCAATCGCGTTTATTTGCTCATGCTTCCTCAAAAAGAAAGACGATGTCAAGTAGCGCATACTTAGCACTCTCCCTAAATAACATATAAAATTCCTTACCAAAAACAATTATTTCCAAACCGCTTCCTTCCTGTAAAATTAATTGCAAAACTCTAAACGAAAAAGTTCTTTTAATATTTGGATCGCAGCCAAAAAAAGTCCCTTCTAAAAACGGCAATTGCAATTTTATTTATAAACACATTTTCAAAATGGTACCAGAGAAAAAATGTCATTACTAATTAGAATAAAAACAATTGTTTGTTATAACACGTATTCAAAGTGACAATGGAAAAAAATAACTCTTTCATTTTAAAAAGTTCAATTTAATTAGCGTTTTAATTTAAAACAGAAACGGAAAGAAATAAATATCTTGGAATTTTAAATAGTTCAATAATTGAATTAACGTTTTAATTCAAAATGGCAACGGTAAGAAATAAATGTCTTGGAATTTTAAATAGTTCAATAATTTAATTAACGTTTTTATTCAAAGTGGCAACGGTAATAAATAAAAGTCTTGGAATTTTAAATAGTTCAACCATTTAATCAACGCTTTAATTTAAAATAGCAAAGGAAAGAAACAAAAGTCTTGGAATTTTAAATAGTTCAATAATTTAATTAACGCTTTAATTTAAAATGGCAACGGAAAGAAATAAATGTCCTGGAATTTTAAATAGTTCAACCATTTAATTAACGCTTTAATTTAAAATAGGTACGGAAAGAAACAAATGTTTTGGAATTTTAAATAGTTCAATAATTTAATTAACGCTTTAATTTAAAATGGCAACGGAAAGAAATAAATGTCTTGGAATTTTAAAAGTGCAAAGAATTTAATTAACGTTTTAATTAATATCTCAGCTAATTAACGTCGTACAATTACGCGGTTGGTCTTATTGTCTTCCTTAGAAGATTTCGAATCGAA
>JAXGGA010021874.1:0-15895 GCA_038373865.1 Uloborus plumipes | reverse complement strand
ACCCGAAATTTTGCGGCATTGAAGCTTCAAGAATGCAATTCTAAGCTCTATTTTTTGAAACTAAAGGTTCAAAAATTTTTCTTTTAGCAGAGGTGCCCATTTTTACCCCCAAGAGCAAAAACTTATCATCCAAAATCAAGAATTCCTCAAAGATTCCTCTAAAAACGAGAGCCACACGTGAAAGCAAAAGAAAACAAAAACTTTTAAAAATCCCCTTAAAAATAATTTTAAGGGGCGTTTTAATTTAAAAATAATTAAACTCTAAAATGCCATTTGAGGCAATGTTTGACCAAGGTATTGAAGAAGAAGCGTGAAAGGAACAGAGGTGGCGCTAGGAAATGCCCGACAGGGTGGTAAGCTTCCCTGACAGGGGGGCATAAATATAATTTTAAAATTTACAGTTCACTGACCCCCCACCCCCCTCTCCAATCTTTCCATTTTTTATGATGCGTAAACACAAAAGTAATCATTCTTGCATCTAACAAAACAAATACGAATTTTGTATTTACAGTTTACCATCAAACTAAAAAACGATGATTGAAACTAAATAAAATGATAGAAACATACTAATACAAGTTTTATTATCCGAAATAAATGGATGTGATTCAAGACGAAACTTTAAACTGGTCACTTCTCTAAAAGAAAATTTATCTTCATTGCCCATTATGCTGCACCCTCCTCACTTTCTCTCCGTCAATCTTTCCTACGCCTTTTAAACATTAAAAGACATTTCTTTAAATTCTTCCTGTGCCTGCATTGAGCCTTTTTTTTCAGGGAGAGCTTTCTTTTAAAAGTAGTCTTTTTTTTAAATAATGAAAAGAAAATTATGCAGTTACTTAGCCAGTTCAGCGCCGTTAAAAACTGGAGCCCGGGGCACGAGACCCGTCTGCCCCCCTCTAGTTACGTCATTGCTAACCCCCCTCCCCAACAAATGTTCTTTTCAAAAAGCATCTAAAATTATAACCACTTTAAAAGTTTCTTTTTAGCTGAGAGGCATGGAAATTCCTTCGGTTTTTTTCCCGCATAGGGCAATAGTACTAAGTACTATTTTTTCCATTCTACACTTCCACACAGTAAAAAATTAAAATAGTTTCATCTACATTTTTTGGATAATTGCTGAACTCTCATACGAAAAAACCGGAGAAAGAGATCAATTTCGTGTCCATCTTTTGGGCTTTTGTTTTTTTCACATGCTCTGTCTCAAACTTTATTTGTTGGAAATCCCTTTCCTACTCCGGCCTAGCTCATACGACAGAATTATTAAATTTACATGCACTATTAAAAATGATAAAAAAAGAAAAAAAGAAGAAAATAGCAAAAAAAAAAAAAAAAAAAGCCGCCCAATCCCAAAACAATCTCAAACTTGCTTTTCCAAGTTCTGGAATTTCATCGAACTTAAAATTTTTATTACTTTAAAATAAATTAATGATTACAAATGTTATCAGAATCTCTACATTTCATAACCTAATACATTTCAGCAGGCCTGCCTTGGGGGGATCGGAGACGAAAGCAATGCTCCACCTGACTTTGGGAAAATAATCGATTTACATACAAGTGGGTGTGGTTTTTGCTATTTTTTGGGAAAATTGACAATGAGTATATATCCCTTATCCCCCTTCTGGAAAAACGTAGGAAAAAATCTTATGTTTTTGTGCATAGAGAATTAAAAAATTACTCAGTGCATGTTTACACTTAAAACAAATTTTCCAGTGGCATAAGTGATCTTCCCAAATAGATCTTATCATGATTTCGAGTTGATTATATTTTAAACGGCGGAAATATAAATTGACACAAATAATAACATTTTTAATTTAATCAGCTCAGTTAAAATCAATGCTATCCATCATTCTTAATGTAACCGGCAAGCGGCAAAAGACTACATTCTGCAAATATCGTTTAATACTTTAAAACCATCGGCATAGTATAACACAACTATAAATTATATCGATAAAAAGTTATCATATTTTTTTTTCTTTTAAAACAAATGTACATGCATGTTAGAGAAGGATATGCAATGCAATTAAATAACAAATTGAAAAGCGAAGCTCTGTCATTTTTTTAATGAAACACAATAAGTTCTTACCTCTGTAATGAGGAAAATTATTTTTAGCTTTAACTACACTTTCCTCTTACAAAACGAGGACGAATTCATTCGACCGTACTTTGAATTGCGTCGAACCACTACTGTCTGTTTGCGGATTATGCGCCTGGCAGCCACGAACGCTTCCATTTGAAAAAAGGGGAGATAGGTTTAGGATGCGCACTTCCCGATGCCTTCAGTTTTTTGCTCGCTTGCTACTTCCTCCTTGCATCCCCCCCCCCTATTTCGAGAAAGTCCTTGAGAGACGAGAAAGACTTGGCGCGTGCGCAGATTAGACGAAGGTCTCGCGAAAAAATGAAAGACAGTAGTTACTGGAATCGTCCAACTGTTCGACGACTTTTCGAATCCCACGGCCCACCAGTGGTATTCTTGTCTCACTCGATATCGTCTGCCGGCTTTTCCCCAACTGAACCACCCACTTTTCACAATTCAGCCGAGAGTTCGCGTGCTGACAAGCGTCTAGGGGCAGGACAAATCCCAATGTTAAAACTTGGTCGTTTTTCGACTTCACTTGGTAGGGGAAATCTACGGTTGTCACCTTCTTCCGCAGGGGGAAAGGGAAATCTTATTCTACGCGCGCCGCATAGGAAAGGAAGAATCTCTGCGCGAACTCGCTGTACGCGTATGAGAATGTTTTGTTTGAATAATTTACTGTTGAAACTTTCATAAACCGCTTTGATCCTCGCTAGACAAATTTATTATTAACTATAATGTACACAAATTCATTTCGCGGTAAAGTACTGTCTAAAATTTTTTCGTGCAACCTCCGCCGTATCTGCGCACGCGGCAAGTCTCGGTTTGCGTTTTGTGCGCTGCCAGGCGCACAAAACGCAAACAGACAGTAAGGTTAGTTATGTTTAGCAAATAATTTAGAATGTTTACATTCGCGTAATGCTGATATTTTTTATTAAAAATGTTTTCAAAGTAAAAAAAAAAAAAAAACTTAAAATATTTATTCGCTGTATAGTTAGTTTAAAGTATATTATCCAAACAAACTGCAGTGAACTCTCGCTTATACGCCGTCTCATTTATGCGCTTTTTTCACTTATACGACGATTTTAAATGGTCCCAGCGCATTCCATAGCAAAATAAGGATAGTCTCATTCGTTTATGCGTCGCTCTAAAGACAAATATTTCACTTATACACCTAATTTTCCCTAAAATGTAAAAAAATAATTTATTTTCCTTAAAAAATAAACTTTTTTTTTTCACTTTCTTCTTTAATCTTTCGCCTTTATTGCTCACGGAAGGCATTTTTTCCGCATGAACTAGAGTTCAGAGAGGGACAATTATTTATTATGCATCGTTTTAAAGGGAACAGTTTGTAATTAGTTATGCTACAATTTTTGTTTTCCCTTTATCATTGTAGTTAAGCTACATTAATTGCCAAACTTGATAATTTTTCTGTGGCGAGCAAATCTTCTTTTTCTAAACTTATTGCTCCGATTGAGAAGGCTTTTAAACATAGTGCCTTATCATCCACTCAAAAAGAGTGCGTTCGGCATCTGATTGCTTCTAACGTTGACTTCAATTCTAAAATTTCTAAACCTGTGTTTGCTAATACTAAGAGTCGTAGTGCAAAGAATTTAATTTCTAATTCAGATTTGGTTGTTACCAACGCCGACAAAGGCGGTCAAATTGTTGTTTTTGACAAATCATCTTATGTTGATAAAACTAATGATTTGCTTTCTTCTGGTCCGTATTTTGAAATTTCGAAAGATCCTAGCGAAAAAGAGTTAAAAACGATTTCTTCTGCGGTTAAGTCGGTTCAGTCTATTCCTTTAAGTGTTAAACGCTCTGTTATTCCCTCTATTGCTAATTGTGCTAGATTTTATGCTTTACCCAAGGTACATAAAACTGGTATCCCTTTTAGACCGATTGTTTCCAATATCGGTACTGCTTCTTAAAAATTTGCTAAATATTTAGTCTCTGTGTTTTCTCCATTTAGGATTCATAATTTATTCACCGTTAAAAATTCTGTAGATTTTGTTAAGAAAATTCATAATTTCGTTCCTAAGGATTCTTTTATGGCTTCTTTTGATGTTAAATCATTATTTACGAACGTTCCTATCGAGGGTGCATTGCTATGCCTTCAAAGGAGACTTTCAGAATTTCATTTTGCCTCTAAGGAAATTGAGGAATTTATTTTCCTTACCCGTACATGTCTTGAATAAATAAAATTTTAATAAAATTTTTTTAATAAAATTTAAATACGGTAATAAAGTATCCTTCCCGAGATGCTTCGAACAAAAAACAGTTTGTTTAAATCGGACTGTTCATTCAAAAGTTATTAGGGGTGACAGCTTGTTTGAACGGTTCAATGTTGAACGAAACATTGTTCAAATCGAAAATGTAGATACGGGAATGAAGTATCCTAGAAAAGATCTTTCGAACAAAAAAAAGTTAGTTCAAATCGGACTGTTCATTCAAAAGTTAGCATCACAGGACAGGTTGTTTGAACGGTTCAAAGTTGAACCAAAAATTGTTCAAATCGAAAAATCAAATTTGGGAATGAGCTATACTCGCCGAGATCTTTCCAACAAAAAAAAGTTTGTCGAAATCGGAATGTTCATTCAAAAGTTATTAGGGGGGGGAGGGGGGACAGACAGACCGACCGACGCACAAATTCCCCATCTCAATACCCTACTTTCAAATTTTTAATTTTTCGATATTCATTTTACCTTTTTATTTTTTTCACTTGGCGATATTGTTTGGACTTGGCGATATTTTTTAGGGGCATTAAGCTACTTTTAATACTTTTTTCGTGTTTCTTTTATTTTTAACGGGAAAGTAGGCTAAAAAAGAAAGAGAATGTATTGAAGACGTTCATAATCAAAATCATTAGTATTCTTAAGTTTATCGTAGCTTATAAGTACAAACACGCTCTTAACAATATAGTTAAATACTACACAAACTACGTAACGTAAAATAGTTTTAAAACATGAAAAAATGATCTATTTTTATTTATTATGCATTATGAGAGAATTTTAGTCATTAGCCTGTGCGTTTAGAATTTAATTTCTCTTTGATGTGTTATGACTGACAAATGCTCGAAAAAAGCGCTTAAAAGTTGAAATTTTTGATTTGGGAAAATAAAAAATTAATTCTGTACTAAAATCCATCTTTTATTACAAAAATTGACTTTTCACTGCACTACCAAAGAGAAAGAGATCGTCTTTTATCTTTCTCTCTCTTACAATGAGCCAGATTTTGTGTAAAAAGTACTTTCTAGTTAAAATTATTTTTTAATATAATAAGCAGTGACATATAATTATAAAATTTATGCCTGAAAAAGTTTTATATGAGGCAGCCAGAAGAAATGGGATGTACTCGTAAGTGCCAAAATTAAAAATATGGAATAGTAAAGTCAATGGTAGGAGTAAGAAGTAAATGGTAGGAGAACCTCTTATCTCTTTTGGGGATAGAGATGGTACCTGTTAAATGCTAAACTATAGCATGACTCAGAAACCTTTTTCCAGTGAAAGCCTACCTAAGGTCTGATCTCTTAACGTGTTCCCTCAAAACTTGAATTTTTCCTTTGCTTCTCATTGCCTTATACAAAATAGCATGATTTATGATTCCACACTTCTCCGAATTATTATTTTAGTAGTACAATAATCATGGAGGGAGAAAGTCAGGATAAAATATGACGCACGGGGGGGGGGGGCACATCCTTTAAAGGCCTTTCATTTAACTTAATTGGCAATCCTAAAGATTGTTTTGACTAGACAAATTCCCTTCAGACGGTAATTCTGGCTACGTTAGTGGATAACCGGTAACGAAAACTGAAACAATCTTTTTCAAGATTTTCGTCTCTGTTTCAGAAAAAATAAAGAGCAAAACATTGAAAATTTTAACAGTGGGTCTATATTTCCTCCCCCCCCCCTCTCAAACATGGGGGTATAATACTCAAAAAAATTAATGAAAAAAAAACTGTAAATGAGATTGATTGTGATTTTCGTTTCGATTTTACAAAGCCTCGGGCTCTAAATTTTAATTGTCCATGAAGTTGGGGGGGGGGGGCACGTGCCCCCTGTGCCCCCCCCCCTCCTGTGAGTTATCAGGTTGCTAAGATTCTCAAACGTTTCAATTTCCAGGTGCTATTCTCCCCTACGAATAAACTATGTTCCTCTTCTCTTAAAGATCCCATTCATCCTCTTAACGGTTGTGGTATTTATACAATTAATTGCAATTGCAATCTCTCTTATATCGGACAAACGCGACGTGCTTTGAAATTCCGCTTAAAGGAACATCAGAATTATGTGAAAAAGCAACAATTAAATAAGTCTAGTATTGTGCATCATTGTTGAGAACAGAATTATTCTTTCGATTTTAATTCTTTTCAAATTGTCCAGCAATGCCCCAACCCATCAGATCTTGATTTTTGGGAATCCTTCCATATTTTGAAAAACAGTTCTGACTTAGTTAACGATCTCAATGCTATTCCTTATTTTCCTGCTGTTTGGCGTCCTTTTGTATAATTTTGCCTTTTCCCTTTCTAATTTATTCCTCTGATTTTCCTGGCATGTTCCTATTTACTACTTGTCTTTATTTTTCTCTTTTGTTTTTTTCATTTACAGATTCGCTTTCTTTCATTCTGCTATTTTTTTTTTTTTTTTGTTCTTGCGGTTAACAGTTCTACTACTACTATAGCATAGATTTTCGAGCAGGCCGAAGGCCTTTTTCTCGGTTTGAAGGAGGACAATGGTTTCGAAAATATGAAGTCAGGAGTGAGAATGGTGGAGGTGGGAGCTTGGTGTTTTTTTTTTTATTATGTTAGCTTTTTGGCTTATCGTGTCGCCAATCGAATTCTTTCTTTCCATTTCGTACCTGGTAGAAAGCTTCGGTTCATTCTTTATCTTCCCATTGGATCTCTTTTTGGCTTAAAAATTTTTTACTGGTGTTCAGGTAATCCGCTATGTTTGCTTTTTAAGCTGTTCGCTTCTGTTTCATTTGCTTTTGTCGGATGTCTGTGCATCCATAAGCTCACAACTTTTTTCAGGGTGTCCGCGCATATGGAAAGTCATGGAAAGTCATGGATTTCAAATATGATCGAAATTGGTCATGGAAAGTCATGGATTTCAGCGAAAAATGTCCAAAAGTCATGGAAACTGATTGTTTATCATGGATTTTAGCGCTCCGGACCGATTGAAATTTTTCCCGCGATCTCGGAAGAACGAAAACACTTCCGCCGTCATTCTACTTCTTTATTGGGTGCAATCTGATTTGTCAATTACAATTTCCAACAAATTGCATTGTGTTGACCAATCAGATGAATTCTCAACGTTAAAACCGTGAGCGGCGAATTTTGTGTAACTGCGCATGTGCGCGGACTCCGTCATCTGATAAGATATGACCTTGAACGACAAAAAGATAGACTCGATGGTTTTTTTGATGGTTTTTTCCAGGGCTGCGGAGTCGGAATAAAAAATGGTCGACTCCGACTCCGGGATTTTAAAACTTTCGACTCCGACTCCGACTCCGACTCCCGCTTTTTTTAATTATTTTTTTTACCCAAATATGAAGAGGGAAAAACCCTAAACAAAGGTTGAAATATTAAGACCATTTTTAAAAGTTTCATTTTTATTCATGGTCGTAGCTAGGACTCACTTTAGGGGGGCAGATAGCAAACTGGGGTATCCCAGTCGGAGGTCATGAGAGGTCATTGTGACCTCTCAAAAAGTTCAATTTTCTCAAGAATTCTCGCAGGTAATTTCACCACATTCACCTCAATTCTCGGAGGTCACTGTGACCTCCCAAAAAGTCCATTTTCTCCAGAGCAAAAGACAAGTGCCGCTATTGTCATTTGACTCCGTACAAAACTAATCATTTTTTTGTTAAATGGCCAGACTTTATTTTAACACATTGCATTTTTGCTGCAAAGACCCGCCATTTGAAGCACTTTTTAATGATCCTAGATGCTAAGGATTTGGATATTGGACGCTGAAAATTTGTATCTGTTAGTTTCAAAGATATGTTTTCACCTCCATAAAGTTTCATCCAAATCGGAGGTGGTCGGAGTCGGAGTCGGAGTCGACATGTTTTTCAGCGACTCCGACTCCGACTCCTTTGGTTCAAAATCAGTCCGACTCCGACTCTTCGACTCCGACTCCGACTCCGCAGCCCTGGTTTTTTCCCCGGCATAGGCAGATTTGCCTTTTACATTTGGTCTCCTCCCCCCCCTACCCGCTTCATTTGATTCCTTTTTCTTTTAAAACTTGTTTGAATCTTTTTCTTTCGAGGAGTTTTATGCAAAAGAAAAACAAATTAAAAAACGATGTTGAATTTTAAAGAATCGTGTAGGTAGGGGGAGGGGCAGGAACTCAACGAGTTCCTGCCCCTCCCGAAGCTGAAGTCAGATTTCGCCTCACTCATATCAGGATCTAAACTTACAGTAAAATTTATGAACAGACAATTCATTGCTACATGAAAGTACGTTTGATGACAAGCACGGTGGGGAGGAGGGTGTCGGTAGGAAAAGATCGTTTTTTGACCTCAAAAGCGAACGGACTTCTGTTGCTGTGAAACGCAGTCGCCATGTTTGGTCATTTGCTTTGCAAGATAGAATATTAAGTGCATAATTTTCCAAAAACAAAGCAGAGTTCGTTTTTTTTTTAGTCATGGAAAATAATTCGCAAAAGTCATGGAAAGTCATGGAATTGAAAAGTCCAGGTTGAGCAGATACCCTGTTTTTTGCATTGAAAAAGGCGTTCCTTGTAACGCCGTAACACCTTCTTACTCCATGCATTTGTAAATTTTTACTACCTGTTTCACACGCCGTTTTTGGGGAGCGAAAAAGGCCAATTTTCATTTTTTCTCAAGTTTAAGCAATTTTTTCATAATGAAGGACTACTGGTATCATCTTATTTTTTCTGTGCTTCGAGTATCTACACTGAAGTGACAAAAGTCATGGGATAGCAATATGCAAATTTTCAGATGGCAGTAGCATCGCATAGAACAGGTATAAATGCGCAGTGCTTTTACAGAGCTTTCATTTCTGTTCAAGTTATTCATGTGAAGAGGTTTTAACGTGATGATGACCGCACGACGTGAATTAACAGACTTTGAACGCGGAATGTTAGTTGGAGCTAGACGCATGGGTCATGCCATTTCGGAAATCGTTAGAGAATTCAACATTCCCAGATCCATTGTGTCAAGAGTGTGCCGAGAGTATGAAATTTCAGGCATAACATCCCACCATGGACAGCGCAGTGGTCGACCGCCTGCACTTAAAGATCGAGACCGGCGACGTCTGCAAAGAGTCGTAAATTCTAACAGACAAGCAACACTGCGTCAAATCACCGTAGAAATCAATGTGGGACGTACAATGGA
Source organism: Uloborus plumipes (assembly GCA_038373865.1). Taxonomy (NCBI): domain Eukaryota; kingdom Metazoa; phylum Arthropoda; class Arachnida; order Araneae; family Uloboridae; genus Uloborus; species Uloborus plumipes. Next base: position 6,462 of record JAXGGA010021874.1, on the reverse strand, counting down.
CGTGTCTGCTAGAACTGTGCGGAGAAATTTGGATTTCTTGGGCTATTCCAGCAGAAGACCGACTCGAGTGCCTTTACTGACAGAACGACATCGCTTGCAGCGACTCTCGTGGGCACGTGAGCATATCGGTTGGTCCCTAGATGAATGGAAAACCGTGGCCTGGTCCGATGAGTCACGATTTCAGCTGGTAAGAGCCGATGGTAGGGTTCGAGTGTGGCGCAGACCCCACGAAGCCATGGACCCAAACTGTCAGCAAGGCACTGTTCAAGCTGGTGGTGGCTCCGTAATGGTGTGGGCTGTTTTTTCATGGCATGGACTTGGTCCTCTAGTGCGACTGGACCGAACATTGACTGGAAATGCTTATGTGCAGCTACTTGGAGATCACTTGCAGCCATTCATGGACTTCATGTACCCAAACAACGATGGGATTTTTATGGATGACAATGCGCCATGTCACCGGGCCACAACTGTTCGCAATTGGTTTGAAGAAAATTCTGGACAATTCCAACGAATGATTTGGCCACCTAGATCGCCCGACATGAATCCCATTGAGCATTTATGGGACACCATCGAGAGGTCTGTTCGTGCCCAAAATCCTGCCCCATCAACGCTTTCACAATTATGGACGTCTATCGAGACAGCATGGCTCAATATTCCTGCAGAAGACTTCCAACGACTTGTTGAGTCCATGCCACGTCGAGTTGTTGCACTTCGCCGGGCAAAAGGAGGGCCGACACGATATTAAGAGGTATCCCATGACTTTTGTCACTTCAGTGTATAACTGGATGCAAGAGAAAAAAAAATTGGAACCCTACTGCCAGTCCTTCATATACTTTTTCATGCTTGAAATGACGAAAACGGCACTTTTTGAACCACGAATTGACTCGGGAAAATTTATATTTAGGCTTAACTTAAACCGTTTCTTTTTATGCACAAATCAAAGTTCCTTCTTTTAGCTTTAACATAAGTCATGTTTGATCTTTCTACCATTTTAAATAAATTTACCAGAGCTCTTAGAAAAAGATAAAAAAAATCCGAATTTTACTCATCGGCGGAGTAAAAAAAATGGCTATATCTCGAGAATAAAAATTTTTCGAGAAAAAATAAAACAGTTTGGAAGTGTAGAATATTGGTGCATATTACCTACCAAATTTGATCAAAATCAAAAACGGTGCGGCACGGCCCATTTGTTGACTTTATATGGAATGCCCCTTTCATCAAATGCTTTTACTTTTTTATAGCAATTATAACGATTAAAAATATATAACAATTATGTATTTTTTTCGGTTTAAATTAGCATTGATATCACAAATTCCAAATATTTACTTCTCTTAGCTACATTTTATGACGTGCGCCCCCCCCCCCCCATCTCTCAAAGTCTCTGCCAATGTGCCTTTTACTTTAATCTATCACCAACAACAGCCCAAAATGTCTTTTTTTCTATTTAAAACTTCAATTTCCACCAAGAATTACCGGAGGAGAGCTCTCGAACTATCTCTCCGTTTTCCTAACGTTGACAAACCTATACTAAAACTATGTTTCTAAAGCTATAGTCCCAAAGCACTCATATCACAGTCTCCGAAGCCTGTCTTTCTTGGTGTCTTAAATATTATAGTTTCTTAAATATAGTCTAAAATAAGGCCTTCAGCTCCCAAAAAAATGTTGCCCACTCACTTTTTAAAATCCAGTCACAGCTATTGCTTATTTTTAAAAAGAATATCCTTCAAAATTTGCAAGCATCTTTTTTGACTCTAAGGCCAAAGGCAGTAATTAAGCTAGCCTAATTATACGGGCTAACTGAGTAAGATTCGGTTGGGTAGCCGAGTGTCCGGAAAGCTGAAGGGAAAATATTAATCTCCTCCCCCTGTTTGATTTATTTCGTTTTTCTTTCTTTTTTTTTATTGACTGCATTTGGCGCCCCAAGCGGTTGCTTATGTCGCTTGCCCCTATGACCGGCCCTGCATGGGCCCAAAAAGGTTTGGAGCCATTGTAGTTATACGTGAAATTAAGTAATTTCCAGATTTGTTTTAACTGTCACTCATAGATGGCAGCATCACTCATTTCTATTTTCCGCATGTTCAGTTTACGGGGGGGATGGGGGGGATCTGATGTTATTTCCAATGCCTTAGTCGATTGATTCACGTCAATGCGACCTCTCACCACCACCCAGTGTGTGTATGTGTGTGTGAGGGGGGTGGTGCCGTGATTTTAACACACAGGACTGTATCTAAAGTTATTGCCTCTGTTTAATTTTGAAGTGACACAATTTGCATTTGTCAGGCTTTTGATAGAAGCTGACTAACAAAATAATTACTTTTTCTTTTTCTTTTTCTTTCTTTTTTTTTTTGTGAATATATCTTCGTTTATTGTGTTTTAAATTGAACATCAATTCAGTGTACTTGTACTACATATTGGTTTAGTGAATTACATTGGGAGGAAAAAAAAAAAAAAAACGTGAGTCGTAAAAACATACCATAACTGAAACTTTTGTGTCCCAGCGAAACATTTAAACTATTCATAAATCAATTTTGAATTGCACAGATTGTGTTTATCATTTTTTTCATGCAAAAACCATGTGGACATGTGTCACTGTATATCATTTTTTTGTTCCCAAGAAAAAAATGTTGGATCAGAATTTCAAATCTCTCGCATAATAAGTTTCAAATCAAGATTTTAAAAACATTTTTAACTGACGACTTGACGTGAATCACAGAAATCTTCGAAAACCTGCATTATTTGAAAAGTTTATAAAAATATTTTTTGAAAAAGAAAAAAAGAAAAGAAGAAACCTGATTTTCCCAAGCAAATGCTCCATATAATAAATTATTCAAAAAAAAAAAAAAAAAAAGAAACTGTCAACGCGTCTTAAATTCTTAAACGACAGAGACTAAAAACTAATTTTTAACAGACTTCAAAAATAGGGCGGTTCTCAAATTGATGCGTATGAATGTTTTTTTTCTTTTTTGTCCGTTTCATAGCCTCTGACATAGTGAATCGATTTCGACAATTCTTTTTTTTTTATGGATGGCAGATGATCTAACTTAAGCCTCATACAAGTGATTGACCGTATCAGTTCTTTAGAGGGAAAGTTATGCACAAAAAACAGCGAATTTCAGGCAATTTTGCCTAATAAATGATTAAATATGAAGCCCATAGCTATAATAAAAACGTGGTTGCTATGAAACGGTAACATTAATAATAATCATAATGAAAATTTTGAATATAGGCTTCAATGAAGCAGTGGTCGGAAGTAGCGCGCTACAAGTAGCGAAACTACTGTAGTAGCTACATTTTTTAGTAGTTTGTAGTGTAGCGCACTACTTTTTAAAAAAAAGTAGAGTAATGAGTAGCGCGATACGAAAAAAATAGTAGTTTGTAGCGATTTTCTGGAAACTACTTTTAAGTTAAAATAAATAAATAAATAAATGAAAAAAATTAAAAAAAAAAGAGAGCGAAGGAAAAAATCAAGGTTTAGTTGACTCTGACTGGTGCAAATCTTGCACGAGAATAGCAGCGGACGCAATGAGAAATAAGAACCATAAAAATATGAGCTGATCCTTAGATACATCATTTTGACGAAATACATTCTATCTGTTTGATATGATTGGTTTATTTGGCATCATAATTTTTATATTCCTTCAAATAATTTTCATGTTTCTAAATATTCCTTGGCAAAAAATTAAAAAAATAAAAATAAATAAAAATAATGAAGGTTGAATTCTTTTAACTTTTGAATCCTTTCTTGTGGCGAATATTCGTAAATTTTTTTTAAAAAATCTAAAAAGGACAAATTTTAGCAAAAAAAAAAGAAACAAAAAGGAAAAGTAACAAATAAGTTCAAAGACAATTCCTAGTTCTATTCCATATTCAATTGAGTTAATTTATTAATGTAAACCACTTTTCGAATTTTTTCGGTCAAACTTCAAGCGGTGTATGCTTTTTATTTATTTATTTTTTAAAAAGTAGCGAAGTAGCGACTACAATTCAAAAGTAGTTTGTAGTCGCTACATTCTAAAAAAAATAGTTGTAGTTGTTGTTAACTACATTTATAACAAAGTAGTTGTAGTTGTAGTTCGCTACAAAAGAAATGCAGTTTTTCCAACCACTGCAATGAAGCAAACATGAAATTCATTACCACAACTGCTCTTTCTGCGGTATATTTTTCTTTATCTAATGTCAATAATAGGTAACACGGTCAACGACTACTGTCGAAACTCCGGAGTTTCTACAGTAGTTGCAGTGAAAGGTTACCGAATCACAGGGGAGAAAATAGCGGCGCACAATATTTTTTCCTTGTTGATTTCGTCAACTATAGATATTAGACTTTCTAGAACAATTACTACTTGTTTCAACACTAATAAATTACGGTAAACTATGAAAAAACAATTTATTGTAAAATGAAAAAAGGAAATTTTGACAAGACTCGTCTGAATAACATTTGCTACATTTTTTCTTGTTGATTAACTGCGTTTTAATAAGAATTTTTTATCCGTTAGGGTTTCCATTACGATAAAGTCACGATCTAGCTAATTTTTGCTATTCTACATCAAAAAATGTTGAGTACAGTACAGAACCCTTTATCCGGGAACCAAAATACCGGGAAACCAGAAAACCGGCAACATTTTGTCGATTTTTCCGCCACATTTTAAAATATAAATTTTCGGCAATTTCTAAAAAATGAAGAGCTTTTTTTTTTCTTTTGAAATACATAAATGAATATGAAAGGTTTCTTCATAAATACCATGTAAGTGCATATAGCTCAGAAATTTTTAATATTGTAATATCTATAAACACTTCTGGGTCGTTTTCTCTTCAGGATGCATTTATTTGTTATAGTAACTTGGGTTTTATAAACAATTGGCAAATATCGCCAGGAAAACCAGGAAATTCAGTTATCCGGGATAGCCGTGGTCCCAAACATCCCGGATAATTGGTTCTCTACTGTATTCCTAGTTGGTTTACATATCCTTATTAAGCATACCCACCTTACATAAAGAATAAAAACGGTCAGATAATGTACATACTGTGTGACTTAGGGCTAACAGCATTTAAGAGTGCGATCTTAATTCCAAGAATGATGCTCTCCCCCCCCCCCCTAGTCTAATCTTTTATGATGTAGCCGTATAGCAAACCGTCTCTCCAAAAACAGAGCCCTGAAACAAAACAGAAAAAGTAGACGATCCAGTAATGAACACCCCCTCCCCCGGCCTTTTAACGCAAACCCTTTACTGTAATTGTATTGGCTAAGTAATGGAAACAATCCCCCCCCCCCCCAGTTTTGACATTTTCTTTTTCCCTTAAACTAAAAAAAGAAAAAGGAAAAAATTCACATGTAGACACAAAATAATCACCTTTTATTCAAAAAATGTCAATAGTGACATTCACCTTTTTCGTTGAGAAAAACTTCTTTAATATAAAAACAAGATCTAGTAGGATTGAAGTTTAAGGTGTACAAGTTTGACTGCTGACAATTCTCTTGTATAATTTTCCGAAATATTTGTTAAAGACCAAAGAAGTATCTGTAATCAAAATGCATCATTTTCAAATGCACTCGTAAATCAATTTTCCACAAACAAAATACAATAATTCCTCTAAATTAAAGTGTTGGCTGTACCAAAGTGGTGGAAAAGAATTTGCATTATTCATTTATTAGATTGTTACAATGCATGCTTTTTTACAAGAATATTTAGATTGTCCTAGAACTTCGTTCCGAAAGCTTTTATTACTTTCATCCGTACAAAGTGGTTGCCAGTTTCATATACCAAAATTTTAAATTCCGTAACTCTTATTTTTGGGAAGAAATATATGATCACTTAAAGCTTTTCAAAAATCCCTTAGCAGCTGGCAGATTTCACGTCCTTTTCCCACAAATAACCTGCATTTCTTAAGGAAAAAAAACTGTTTTCTCCCCTTCTTCGTTAAGCTCTACGCTGCATTCTTTTCTTAGGGTAGTCAGTTACCATGGAAATCGATATGCACCACGCTGTTGCCAAACGTAGCTTCACAATTGCGATATTGACGGTAATGGGATTTGGGCAACAGCTCGAAAAGAGAAATATTCGAAAAGTGTTTACTTTTTAAGTTTGTATATTGGAATGGAGTAAATTGATCATAAGTTGGGAGAGAAGTATCTAATAAAATTGATTTTGTTGGCGTGGGAACTTGTTTTAAAACATGAGAACGATTTGGAAAATGTATAGTTTTTTTTTTTTTTAAATTTTGCCTGTTTTATAAATTTCATCCAACTTCAAAAGAACTTTATATTTATTGCAAAATGAAATTATATACAGAAACGGGCATGATATTTCTTAGCATGCTGATCAAAAATTCAATCAACAAGTGTCATTTATTCTTAGCACAACAGTTATTTCTTTGAATTGAGAGTTAATAGTGGTTTAAAAAAAAGTAAAACCACTTAAAAAATTTAAACGACATTGGAACTGACGTAGTGGCAAAGCAGAA
>JAXGGA010021873.1:0-15896 GCA_038373865.1 Uloborus plumipes | reverse complement strand
GTTCATTGCGTAGTAATTTAATATATTACATATGCTACAACCGAAACTCTATCTAAATACAAAATTTTATCGAAATCGTTAGAGCCGTTTTCGAGATCCGAAAAATAAATATATATATATATATAAATAAATATATATACAAGAATTGCTCGTTTAAAGATATTAGATTAAAGGCCAAAAATTAATTTTTAGTCTATGTTTGGTTTTCTTAGGGGAAGGAAAAGGTTTGAGGACTCTTCCGGAAATTTTTTAGTATTGAGGTTCAAAAACGCTATTTTAAATTACCTCGACGATGTTAGAGAAATTCGAGAACTCTCCTTTTTAAAAACACAATTTGGAAATTTAAGGCGTTAGAAACCAGTGACGAGAGGGAAAAAATCTCTACCGGAAATTGTTTAATTAAAAATCCCAAAAAAGCCATTTTCGGTTATTGACCAAATTATTGGAGAAAAGGTGAGTAAGGAGCTCTCTTCCTGAAATTTTTGGAAAATGAAGTCGTAAAATGCATTTTTTAGTTACTTTTGATAGCATTGGGGTGAAGAGTGGGGATCAAATTGTCTTAATGGGAAATTTTATATGACTGAAGGTCTAAAGAAGTGGAATTGTAGGATTTCTTAGGTCTCATCAAAGGGCTCGTGATTCCCATTTGCTTCCTGGCTTGGAACCACACTTAAAATTGTAATTGAATTGGACGTTGTTTAATTTTTTTTAACCGATAAAATCGAAAATTGTTTGTAAACAAGCACCAACCGAATTAAGCTTGACTTTCATTTTTTCTTGATTTCGAGAGACCCCGAGCCCTGCCCTTATACACTGAAGTGACAAAAGTCATGGGATAGCAATATGCAAATTTTCAGATGGCAGTAGCATCGCATAGAACAGGTATAAATGCGCAGTGCTTTTACAGAGCTTTCATTTCTGTTCAAGTTATTCATGTGAAGAGGTTTTAACGTGATGATGACCGCAAGACGTGAATTAACAGACTTTGAACGCGGAATGTTAGTTGGAGCTAGACGCATGGGTCATGCCATTTCGGAAATCGTTAGAGAATTCAACATTCCCAGATCCACTGTGTCAAGAGTGTGCCGAGAGTATGAAATTTCAGGCATAACATCCCACCATGGACAGCGCAGTGGTCGACCGCCTGCACTTAAAGATCGAGACCGGCGACGTCTGCAAAGAGTCGTAAATTCTAACAGACAAGCAACACTGCGTCAAATCACCGTAGAAATCAATGTGGGACGTACAATGGACGTGTCTGCTAGAACTGTGCGGAGAAATTTGGATTTCTTGGGCTATTCCAGCAGAAGACCGACTCGAGTGCCTTTACTGACAGAACGACATCGCTTGCAGCGACTCTCGTGGACACGTGAGCATATCGGTTGGTCCCTAGATGAATGGAAAACCGTGGCCTGGTCCGATGAGTCACGATTTCAGCTGGTAAGAGCCGATGGTAGGGTTCGAGTGTGGCGCAGACCCCACGAAGCCATGGCCCCAAACTGTCAGCAAGGCACTGTTCAAGCTGGTGGTGGCTCCGTAATGGTGTGGGCTGTTTTTTCATGGCATGGACTTGGTCCTCTAGTGCGACTGGACCGAACATTGACTGGAAATGCTTATGTGCAGCTACTTGGAGATCACTTGCAGCCATTCATGGACTTCATGTACCCAAACAACGATGGGATTTTTATGGATGACAATGCGCCATGTCACCGGGCCACAACTGTTCGCAATTGGTTTGAAGAAAATTCTGGACAATTCCAACGAATGATTTGGCCACCTAGATCGCCCGACATGAATCCCATTGAGCATTTATGGGACACCATCGAGAGGTCTGTTCGTGCCCAAAATCCTGCCCCATCAACGCTTTCACAATTATGGACGTCTATCGAGACAGCATGGCTCAATATTCCTGCAGAGGACTTCCAACGACTTGTTGAGTCCATGCCACGTCGAGTTGTTGCACTTCGCCGGGCAAAAGGAGGGCCGACACGATATTAAGAGGTATCCCATGACTTTTGTCACTTCAGTGTATATGTATACTAGGGTGTTCCTTATTTTCGAAGTTGCAGATATTTTACGCGACGCCCCCTCAATTTGTTCCATCATACAAATAAATGATTCATGCAAAATTTTAACTCAATCCATAAATATTAACCCGTGCCGCCACGGCCTCCTTTTTTGAGTTTTACCGAAAAAAATACAAAAATTCTTGTATTTTTGCAAAAAAATGTTATTATTAATTTTTTAAACATTTAAAATAATTTCAAGCTCCAACTGATGCTATTACTTCCCAACTGACCGTCCTTTTATTTTCATTCTGCGAAATTTTACCCATTACACGCTGTACGTACATGTACACCAATGCCCTTGAGTTGGGCATACCACTCTTCAGCGCCCATTCCAGCTGAAACAGCACAGGATCATTTTTCCCCCAAGATGGACACAAGGAATCACAGAGGCCATTAATTGACCCCTCCCCGTCTGGGGGGTGTAGATTTATAGTCTTTTTCGCGACTCTATGGGGGTGCAAAAAGGGTCGAAAGGTTCATATGGCTTGAGAATGGGTGGGGTTGGGCTTCAGCGAACTTCCCTTTTTTTAAATGGTTGCCTTAAAAAAATTAAATTCAAATTCATAATTGAAATTCATAGTAATCAGATGGCGTTACTTATCCCCTTTTTTTTCATTACATTTTTCTGGTTCCTTTATATAGATATCTCTCTGACGTCAGAACAGAGGGTATGTGAAATATCTGAGAAATTTATTGGGTTCGCAGTGATGAAAACAGAAACACAAGCGGTTCAAAAAGAAGCACGTGATGAAGGCAGGCGTTGCTTATTCACTTTTTTATTTCAAAAGATTGCTCTGGTTCCTTTATATATCTCTCTCTGACGTTAGAGAGGGGAATATCAAGTGTCTGAGATTTATTAGGCTGCAACACGTGGTGAAGAGCGTATTAATTCATTTTAAAAGCGTTAATGGTTTCGGTTCTGTTTTAAGGATGGGGCTTTTTATGGGAGACATTCTAACTTAGGTTTTACTTTAGTATTCATTTGGAAAAGATGGAAAAAGCTTCGAAGGAGATGTGCAGTTTGTTCAAAGCACAATAAAAGACGTGAAACTGGTTACGAATGCAAAATGTGCAATGTCGGTCTCTGCATCGATCCGTGTTATGAAATTTTTCATATCGTTTTACAATATTAACTATTGCAATAATCCTCATTATTAATGTGTGTCATGATGTTAAGTGTGAAGATTTTTCGTGTTTCTTTTCTATTTAGTGTCAATATTTAGTGTTTATTTTAGGTAGTTTTAGTTGTAGAAAAATACAATAAATTTATATTTTTAATGTTAAATATCAGTTATTTTAATGATTTTTTTTTTGGTTATGATTGAAAATATGTTATATTTAATCTCTTCTTCAAAAATGGTGTCATTTCTATGAAAAGTGTACATTTTATCGATTATTATGTAATGCGTAGTTTTCGAAATCGCGAATTAGGCTTAGTGGGAGAAAATGCTCCGGCCCGTGAGTGCAGTTCGCGGTAACAGCTGCCGGCCTGAGAGAGCGTTCTCTTCTGCGGGCTGCCGTCCCGAACGGGATAAAACTGTTTGATAGATTGCAAATACCGAAGGATTTTTTCGAACTTGATCCCGACTCATGGCAAAATGATGAAAGTTATTTAAAAGGAAGAGACATCGCTAATTCGCTGAAAGTAGTGAATGATCCAGCTGAAAGAGAGGAGTCAAACTAATTGAAGAATTTAACCTCCAGTTTACCAAAGATGAGTCACAAAAACAATTTATTATACAAACAGTCCAAGACTACAGGACCAAAGATGAGTCACAAAAACAATTTATTATACAAACAGTCCAAGACTACAGGAAGATGTATCCAAAACACGATAGAGAAACAATGAGAAAAGCGTATGTTTAAGGTGAAGCTTCTAAAGCATTATTTCATTCTTATTCAAGATAAAATTTGTAGTTCACAAAAGTAAATAAAATGTTTAGTTTTAGCGTTAATTTATTGTAAAATATTTTTTAAACCAAGGATAAAAGATGTAGTGTGTAAAAAGTAAAAATTCGAAGATTTTGTAAAAATTCTCAAAAGTGTTGAACTTCAGCGCCGTGGCGGCACGTGTTATTATTTACCGAAAGAATTCAAATTTGCACACGTTACTTTTTATTATAGTGTCACAAAACTAGGGGGCGTCTCTTGCTGAACGGAATTTTTTTCCCCATATAAATGAGGACCACCCTAATGTATACCCTTGGGGGAAGCAAAACCCAGAGGTCTGAGGGGTCATTCCCAGAACAAACAGGTGGTTCCGGGCCCTACTTCGAAAAATTTTTAAATTTATCTGAATTTTTTTTTTTTTTTTTTCAAAACAGATTTTACTTTCATGTTTTTTTTTTTTTTTTTTTTGTTAGCCTTGGTTGCTTTAAAAAATTAAAAGAAACTCATGATGCACCAATGATTACCCCATTAAATATAGTATACAATTGTTCTAATGCAACCCTGAATGATAAATGCGTGTTTACTTGCATGTAATTACTATTTTTATTTTTAAATTGATAAATTTTACTGTTATTCTTAATACGTGCTACACAGTCCTATTTCTCTAGGCACTGGCAGTGTGTGGTGAAAAACACGGATCATACAATAAATTGCGTACTATAGTATTTTCGGGTTTGCTTTCAAGTAAATTGCATGTGTCGCAATGAAAAAATTTGTGTTATTTGCCAAACTATGTTTCAGTTGCAAAATTTTTCGAAACCCAGTAGGAATGGTTGGGGGTGCGACGCACCCAGTAAATCCGCATATATGTTGCCGGTCCGCCGATTGACTATTCTAGAACAGTTTAAAAATGCTGATTTGAATGAAGTTGAAAATAATAAAGAAAAAATAAAACATTGGAAAATCTATTGAAATTTCATCAGAAAGTAAAAATACAACTTCTTAAACTTATTTATTTCAAGTTTCTGCAGTTTTTTTCAGTTAAATATCGTCTTCGCTTTTATGTTTTTGATGATGTATATACGCTATAGAGCAGTAGCAGCTGACGTCATCCTTTAGACAAACAAACACCACGTGCTGATAACAACTAAACATACTTTTGGCCCATTGTTTTTTTATACTGATGTTTCATTTTCAACGCATCAATCATTTAATAAAAGTATAGGGCAGTAGCAGCTGACGTCATCCTGGGAGACAAACAAACACCACGTGCTGATGACAACTAAACATACTCGAAACGTCGTCTGCTTTTCTTTCCGAGGATTTGCTCTGCATTTTTTTCTTGTACATTTGACTGTTATTTTGGCCCGTTCTTTTTTCAGTTTCGGCTTGTTTTGTTTGTTCTTCATACTGATGCTTCATTTTCAACGCATCATCATTTGAAAAAAGTATTATTTCTTGAACTTTCCGTGTTTTTAACCACCCTGATAGCACACTTAGTCTCAGCAATGTTCTGGCGACGTCGCAATGTCTCATTCTCGTCACATCACATTGCGCTTTAAAAAGTACGTCTCCACGATGTAACACTCAAACGTCTCCACGATGTATCAGTGTGACGTTCTCTGAAACAGTCCCTTCTTCTCTCGAAACGATCACGCATGCGCAGAATGAAATTTTTTGAAAACTTCCAGCGAAAGCTGTTAACTGCAACGTATAAATTTATGAAAGTGTGTTGTTGTCCTGTTCTACGATTTGAATAGTCAACTTATTAGAAAGTTTGTATTGTGTGTGTGTTTTGTCTTTTATTTACTGAAAAAGTTTTTTAATAATGCTTTAAAAGTTCTTATTAATTGTTTTTTGGGAGAGGAAATGCATTTTTTTCTATGTCATGCTTAACCGTTCATTTCAATCTCAAACAATTTCTTTTATTATTTTAAGTTGTGTTGTTTTGTATGTCTGTAAAAAAAATGCATTCAGGTGGATTGGCTTCGATCCTATAAAAAAAGTTGGTTAGTTAAATTTGAATTTATTTTAAGTTAATAGAATTGTTGCTGTTGTTATCAAAAATCATAAGGTTAGAAAATAGAATTGTTTTTTTTTTTTGGAGAATATTTTGATTGCAAAAGTCAAAAATTTTAGGAATGTACATGAATTTAATTTTCATAACTCGTGATTTTGAGGTGACCGTTAGTTTTCAAAGATGTTTTCATTTTGCTTCAAAAATCTTAGAATTGAAATTCATTCCAATTTAAATTGCTGGATTTTCTACTCAGGTATAATATTAAATTGTATCATTTTCTTATTTTAAATGTTTATTTGCATTCTAAACTGTTCTTGCTTGGGTCTTTATAAGTTATATATTGAATTTTATTAATTTCATGAATTTCCTGCTCAATGTTTAAAACATATAATTGCACTCGAATTCCTATTTGTTTAGTTTTCCATATTTAATTATAAAATATCAGCTTTTCTTACTACAGTTTATTCAGAAATGGATGGCGAAAGAGGGTAGTAGTAATATTTATTTACTCTCTCTGACGCTGTATCTTTTTCTGTTACTCTCAGCAATCGTCTTGATCCTGTTTGTCGGCAATGGAAATGCTGGATTTCCTGCTCAGGTATAATATTAAATTGTATAATTTTCTTATTTTAAATGTTTATTTGCATTCTAAACTGTTCTTGCTTGGGTCTTTATAAGTTATATGTTGAATTTTATTAATTTCATGAATTTCCTGCTCAATGTTTAAAACATATAATTGCACTCGAATTCGTATTTGTTTAGTTTTCCATATTTAATTATAAAATATCAGCTTTTCTTACTGCAGTTTATTCAGAAATGGATGGCGAAAGAGGGTAGTAGTAATATTTATTTACTCTCTCTGACGCTGTATCTTTTTCTGTTACTCTCAGCAATCGTCTTGATCCTGTTTGTCGGCAATGGAAATGCTGGATTTCCTGCTCAGGTATAATATTAAATTGTATAATTTTCTTATTTTAAATGTTTATTTGCATTCTAAACTGTTCTTGCTTGGGTCTTTATAAGTTATATGTTGAATTTTATTAATTTCATGAATTTCCTGCTCAATGTTTAAAACATATAATTGCACTCGAATTCGTATTTGTTTAGTTTTCCATATTTAATTATAAAATATCAGCTTTTCTTACTGCAGTTTATTCAGAAATGGATGGCGAAAGAGGGTAGTAGTAATATTTATTTACTCTCTCTGACGCTGTATCTTTTCTGTTACTCTCAGCAATCGTCTTGATCCTGTTTGTCGGCAATGGAAATGCTGGATTTCCTGCTCAGGTATAATATTAAATTGTATAATTTTCTTATTTTAAATGTTTATTTGCATTCTAAACTGTTCTTGCTTGGGACTTATGAGTTATATATTGAATTTTATTAATTTCATGAATTTCCTGCTCAATGTTTAAAACATATAATTGCACTTGAATTCGTATTTGTTTAGTTTTCCATATTTATTTTTAAAATATCAGATTTTCTTACTACAGTTTATTCAGAATTAATTAATGTTGCAGTGTGACAGTTAATGCATGTTACTCTATGACAGAACTGAAGTTGGATTTTTTCCACCTTTCTAGAATATATCTAAGGATAGTCGCATTGCGACAACAATGTCGCAGTGCGACAGTACATACTGGTAACTCTGCGACGTATCTGAAGTTGGATATTTCCACATGCGCAGAACATCTCTGAGCTGTCGCATTGCGACAACAAGGTCGCAGTGCGACGGCCTATAGATGTTACTCTGCGACGTAACATGCGACGGACATTTCCACATGCGTGGAACATCTCTGAGACGTTCCATAGATGTGCCGCCACGTCTCTGAGATATTACGCACGTCGCAGTGCGACGTATTTTTTACGTCGCTGAGACAGAACTGTGCTATTAGGGCACTGAGTAGAATAACAACAAACTGTCTGCTAATATGCTTGTTTTGATAGGATTTAATTGCTCTTAATGCATTAAATGTTCATAAACTGTGCAGTTATCGATCCTTCTTTTTCTTTTTTTTTGCATTTGTACGGCAAATTAAAAACGCATCAGTTTAAAATTTATTTTTACTTGATAAATACGGATCCAATTTGTTAATAATCCTGATTTTACCAATGTATCTTCTTTTTGCTTCGTTATGAAGGCTTTCACAAGACTAAAAACACATTTTACAATTAAAAAAGGCTAGAAAAACAACTGCGCACTCGCAATATCATGCTATACATACGGTAAACATGGAGTTGCTTGTCCACCAGGAACGGTTGCCAGGCTCCGTTGCTATGCAAAAAGCACGTGGCTGCTACTGCCCTATTATTTACTAAACTCGATCCGTGTTTTTAACCACTGAGTAGAATAACAATTAACTGTCTGCTAATATGCTTGTTTTGATAGGATTTGATTGTTTTTAATGCATCAAATATTCATAAACTGTGGAGCTATCGATCCTTTTTTTTTTTTTTTTAATTTGTACGGCAAGTTAGACACGCATCACTTTAAAATTCATTTTTACTTAATAAATATACGGATCCTAATTGTTAATGATCTTGATTTTATCAATGTATCTTCTTTTTGCTTCGTTATGAAGGCTTTCACAAGAACCGGAATATTTTATACTTGAAAAAAGGCTAAAAAAGCAACTGCGCACTCGCAATACCATGCTACACATACGGTAAACATGGAGTTGCTTGTCCACCAGGAACGGTTGCTAGGTTCCGTTACTATGCAAAAAGCATGTGGCTGCTAATTGCCCCCTACGGCAGGCCGCACACCGAAGCGACACAGGGGGAATTCCACAATCGACAATAATACATCCGCGCAACTTGTCGCCAAGGTTCGCAGACTGGAGCAACACAGCACGAAACTTGCGCATGCGCACTACGCTCATCGTCAAAAAGTAAACAAACCTTAATCATTTCGTTTGATGATGAATTAATGATCCATTTTCTCGCATCTCGAAAGAGGAAACAAAAAGCAGAACAAGAGACGTTTGTCAAAGAAGAAAAATTTATTTTAGGATTCATCTGAGTAACCACATTAAACTTGTAATTATCACTTTGCCACAATTGTTTAGAAATATAAATTATTTTCCTCTAATTAGACAACAAAATAGCAAATGATTCATGGAATTAAATGAATTATTTAAATTTTAATTATATAATCAACAGCCACACGTATTAGATACTGTCGATTCGAAGAAATATTATTCGATTAAGGGGGTATTTTGTTTTGTTTTAGCGGGGATCTTGAACATTGGCTCTATGGCATGGGTTCCAGGATGTTTTATTGGATAAGCGGGGTATTCCTTTATACGTTACCCGATTAAGCAGCGACCACAGTATATTTTTTCACTCGAATCCAGCTATAGTGATCCCCCGATTGTAGCAAACCCTATGCAATTCATCCAATTTCAGACGCATAACACCCATATGCTATAAAACCCGCCATAGTGATCCAAAAAGTTTCAGAAATACCACTTTAACCAAATTTCATTGGAAATATTTTGGACTTTGAATACGTACATAGAAGCTTTTCTGGTTTTTAAGTCTCCATATTTTCAGAATAATTCAAACTTTTAACAAGAACAATTTGACTAGAGATTAATATTTTAATATTGATGAAGAAACAAAAGATACAAGTCCAGGACCTTCAATCTTTGCTCCAATGGCAGAAAACATTTTTTTTGCAACTGAAACTATAATTCAAAGCTCTGTGAAATTGCTTGCAAAAGTTGACAAAAAAAATCAGCAAAATGTGTTTAAGTTCAAAGCTTGCAACCGAAACTTAACGTTTCTTCAAATGCTATTGAGTACAGTATAGTTATTTCACTTAATTGCTGTAATTACCAATGGAATCATAGGTTCAGTACAGAAATACTGTCGTCCCCGCTTAATCGGGTAAACGAATACCCCGCTTATACGAATAAAACCGTTTGGAACAGAACATTTCCCCATAGACACTATGTTAAATATCCCCGCTTAATCGAATAATTTCCCCGGATAATCGAATAATATTTGTCAGCTTTTACAAAATTTTTGCTAAGAAAAATGTCGAATCAAATAAAAGTGTTCCCACAAGACCTTGAGCAAACAAACCACTATTGTGGAATGTTTCAGAAAATAAAAGGCAGAAAAACAAATTTTTTCGTAACACAAGTTTTAGTTACTTTTTTATGATTTTCATACGACTGTACAATATTTATACTCAATTATCATACTATTTCGTCGTTTACTTTGCTTATTTCAAAATCTTTTTACCAATAACATTAATTATTTCCTTTATATATAGCTATTTCTTTGTTATTATTATGTTTTGAGACAAAAGTTGTGAAAATTGAAAGGTAAAAAAAATTTTCCCCGCTTAATCGAATAAATTTTTTTGGAACTGATAGTATTTGTTTAAGCGGGGCTCGACAGTATTAGGCGAAACCAAGGGTTTCCCTTTCTTTATTGAGCTCCATACTTTATTAATTTCAAAATCAGTAAAATCATGCTACATTTATAGAACACAGTACATGTATAATATTTATAACAAGGTTGAATTGCAAAATTTTCTAGCACAGTAATGCTAATTTTGAATAGAATACTTTTAAGAAGTAAAATCATATGACAGAGGATCTAGTTGCTGCTCTATATAGAGGAGATAACATCTAATGCTCTATTGCCTTCTGAATGTGAAATGATCTTGTATTTCATCTTTGAAATCTTCAGCGACGTCGATTTCTTCAAGTTTGTATTTAATCTGATTTCGAGTAGAGGCACTTGCTGTGTAAGTAATCCGCTGTAGCAATTTGAAGCATTCAATATAATATAAAGGTGTTATCTTGAAGTTCGTCCACTGCTTCTCTCCGCATCTTTGAGGAATATGTACACCGAAAAGCATAAACAGAAAGGTTGGTATTAATAAAAAAAACCTAACCTTCCTGCTATATGCCATCCAGTACTGAAATTAACTGCAAAGAAAATTGATAAAAAAGTTACACAATTTTCCTTCACACTTTATCCAGGCTTAGGACTGGCAGCTTTAAATGCTGGCGTGTTTAAAAATTGTTTCTAAAATAAAAATACATTTTAGTTTAACATTTAGTCACTGAGTCGCAAGAATGAGCTTCAAATATTTTTCCATCTTCGTTGGCAGGCTTCAACTAAGTACAGAAGAGAAATAGCTAATTACTTAAACGTTCAGGTTTTGAATGAAAAAGCTTTTTTTTAACATTCAGCAATAGTTTCATCATTAGTTGCATTTGGAGAACAAAAATTTTAAATTAATGCCTAGCACTTCTTAGGTGTTATGCCTAAAATTTTGGACATTTAAGCTTTTTTCATCAACTTATCGCAACCATGATTTCGTAAGATAAATTTGTAAAAGTGATTTGTTTCAAAATACAACCTGTTTATTTCGAAAATTTCCTTTTATATACTATACTCTTTTGTATACTAACAACCACTCTTTTCTAACGTGTGCCAACAACTTGCAAATTTTCTTTCTTTTATAACAAGCAGATACAAATTATATGCACTATTTACACGTTTTTTTTAATATTTGAACGGTTTAGAACTATCCAAAATCTTAAGTTATTTCTGTGACTGAAATTAATAGCTTGACATCATGTTTATACAGCTAGTTATATCATGTTTATCCTATCTAGCGCTAAGGAATAATGAAATTTAATTTTAAAGAAGCGTTGATTTTGAAATTACATTTCAATAAGAGACAAAATTTCATAATTGAGTAGAAAATCAAACTTAATTCATAAACAAAGTTACATCGCATTACTAAAAATATAATAAGTAGGGCAGTATTCTTAAAATTAGTTTTCCGGGGCCCATTTCAGATAACTTTTGTCAAAAAAGTACCATAAGTCATTCATTTTATTATTAAAATACAAAAATTTTGCATTTTTACTTACCTGGGACTTTACTGTTTTGGATATATCAAACCATGCTTTCTCCAGGCAATTTCGGTTCGAATGCTCCTTCATCAGATGGTTGTAAATAAGTTCACGGCTTTCAATTGCCTTCACAAAAAAAAATATTAAAATCCGAATTATCCGCCATGTTTCCACACTGTCGACGAGCGGCAAAGAGACAAGCGACAAAATTCACTCCTGCGTCACTTTCGCGACACGTGCGTCGTGTCGAATGTGGAATTGTTTTTCAACGCGCAGCTTCGGTGTGCGGATCCCAGTTAAAATCAGTAGTAGCAAAAAGAGTCGCGTGTGGAATTCCCCCAGTGTCGCTTCGGTGTGCGGCCTGCCTACGAAAGACAGAATATAGTGTTAACTCAAAAACTCCCCGCTTTTCATTTCGAAAATAAGGACGTCCCTCTCGCATTGGAAAAAATGGTAAACTGTAATTAGATCTAAGAGTATATGAAGTTTTTTAAACCACAGATCTCTGTACGAAAGAGAAAAATAGTCATTTATTTACTACAGTAGTGCATTACTTTTGCAAAACTAATTGCTTCTGTGAAATATAATTACTCCACCCAAGATATTGCTCCAAATCCATTTTCTCCCTTTACTTTTCATAATTTCATATAGCGGCCGGCGACAATTGGCAATAGTTTTTATGTGTTTGTAGAGGTCGCTGTTCTCGTATCTTCTTGATCTTCTGCTGTCTATCTTTTTGTGTTATTTACTTTGAAGTAGTGATATTGTCACATTTCTTGTTATGAAAATCCAAATTTGATTCAACATGTTCCAAAACTATGCCGTTGTTAAAAAATAAATTAACACGTTGCTCTAATTGGCCTGATGTTTCTGTTGTGTTTTAGATTTTGGAGTGATAAGATGTTTATTTGATTTGTTACACGTGACATTTGTATTTCTACAGTTTTATCAATTTATGCCCTATGAAAATGCACTGAATTTTTCCTCTGCCTGAAACATGAGTGTTAAAATTGCTTCAGGTGATTTGACTTTTAGCAAAGGTTGTGAAGAAGTAACGATAGTAAATAGTAGTTCAGAATGCTCGAGTGACGAAGTGAATTGCAATGTAATTAAAGGAAATACCTCCAGTTCAAATTTCAAAGGAGACTTTAAAAATTGTTGCACAGATAGTGTTTTTTCTAGCGAAGTGAACGATAATTCTTCAGAAAATAACTCTTTCAATAGTGAGTTGAACAGCGAGTCAAACGTAGATTCTGCATTTGATGCTATAGAAGAAAGTAGTCAAAATCTAACTGATTCTTGTACTGTTGTTGCTAATGACAAGTATGGTGAGCACAATGAAAATGAAAGCAAAACATCGGTGAAATTCAATGCCTCCTTCAAGAAAAAACACAAAAAGATTTTATCTGCTCTTGCTGAGGAAGATATAGCTACTCTTCGTAAAGCTGCTATATCTTCTGGAGGTCTTCTAACCGATGAGATTCGACGTAAAGTTTGGCCCAAGCTTGTAGGAGTTGATGTGTTTGAAACATCGCCTAGACCAAGTCGTGAAGAAATAGAGGAGCATCCTTATTACAGGCAAGTTGTTTTAGATGTAAATAGATCTTTAAAACGTTTTCCACCAAGCATTAAAGAAGTTCAACGATTAGCTATGCTAGACCAGTTAGTGCTTCTTATAATGCGAGTTTTGTGTCGCCATCCTGAACTGCACTATTACCAAGGATATCACGATATCTGTGTTACATTTTTATTAGTGTTAGGGGAAGAAACAGCCTATTACGTCATTGAAAAGTTATCCAGAACCCACTTGAGGGTTTTCATGGAAAAAACAATGGAGCCAACGATAGAATTACTTAGTTGCATGTTTCCGCTAATTGGGAAAAAAAGTCCTAAATTGGCACATTTCTTACAAAAATCAGAAGTAGGAGTAGCTTACTGCTTAAGTTGGCTCATAACATGGTTTGGACACGTTCTTAATGACTACAATAATGTGGTGCGTCTGTTTGACTTCTTTATAGTGTCCCATTCATGGATGCCAATGTACCTGACATCTGTAGTTGTTCTGCATCAAGAATCTGAGGTGCTGATGCTGGACTGTGATATGGCATCTGTGCATTCCTTTTTATCCAAAATCCCTGATAATTTACCTTTTGAAGATCTTATACCTCAAGCACTTGAGTTGCATAAACTTTATACCCCTGAGGTTCTATCCCTTGAGTGCCCATTATCTAAAGAAAAGAAGCTAAAACCCAAGCGAAATGGATTAATGGATTCATTTTCTAAAAAACTTAAATCTTCTGTGCCTGTTCCCAACTTCACAGTTCCGCTAGTCATTGCTGCAGCTGTTTTAGTAACAGCTGTCTTGTATCAAGCTTACAAGTATTAATATATGCTGCATAAAAGGAATTGAACTGCATGTTGTTTTCTTCGAATGTAAAACCACATTTTGAACATTACTTACTGTATTATAATGATTGGGGTGATTTGTTACTGTTATGTTACACTGCAGTTTCCTTTAATTACCAAATGTATTTTATTACTTGCTGTATATTTTCTGTAAGGGCATGGTGCATTAAAAAATTTAAATTCTTAATTAGACTACTTGTGTGATCGATATTTTTATGCAGGTTGTCCTAGATTATATGAGTAGGTATAATTTTCATGTTCTGGTAGATACCTTTTTCATATGAAAAGCTCCTACTTTATCTGCCAAAAGGTAAAATCAACATCATTATAAGTAAAAACCAAAAAGCACAAATAAGTCAAGTTAAAAATCAGCAAACATGTTTCAAAGGCATGAAGCCTCCTTCTTCAGTGCCAAGCAAGAGATGGTCTTTTCCCATTTCTTGCTTGGCACTAAAGAAGGAGGCTTTATGCCTTTGAAACATGTTTGCCGATTTTTAACTTGACTTATTTGGTTTTTACTTATAATGATGTTGATTTCACCAGGAAAGAGCCCTTTCCTAAATTTTCAATTGCAAAAAGATCCAGCTCAAAAGAATTGACATTGATATCATGATTATCATGAAAATTTCTGTAAGATCTAAAAGGAGAAGTTTTTTTTTTTTTTTTTTTTTTAGGAGATCAATTGCGTTTATAAGTTAAAATTTTAGAGGCGGCCAATGCTACCAGTCTTAGGCACCCCCTTTCGTTATTTTTTGTAATCGTAAGTTAATGGAGGGCTGTAAGCCAGATCCTAAAATTTTTGGAAGTGGGTGAATTTTTCCCAGATGTTAAAAAACAAATGGGTAGGGGGGGGGGGGGTTGTAGCTCCTTCTGGAAATTTTTCAAAATTGAAGTTAATAATAGGTTGTCTTTGATGACGTTAAGGATTTGAAGCTTCTCTAGGAAATTTTCTGAAACTAAAACTTCTGATATTATACAGTTTTAAGCTATCTAGAGAAGTAAATTAAATAGGGAAAATTTGAGGAATCTCTCCAGAAAATTTTCAACACTGAAGCTTCATATTTGGTAATGATGAAGGAGCAGAAAGAGTTTCCTCCTAAAATTTTAGATTGAAGTCAATTTTCAGCTATTTCTGGAAGGGGTGAGTTCGGGTACCGACGACTCACTTATAAGATGTTATGATATTTCAGTTTTAAGGAAGCAAGTTCAGCTTATCTTTAGAGAAGCTCAGTGAGAAAGATCCTTCCCAAATGTTCAAAATTGGAAACATAAAGGTGCAACTTCTGACCATCTTTAGAAGTAAAGTTAGAGAATAGATTGTGTTTCGGAAACGCTCGCCCAGAAATGTTTGAAATTTATGTCCTAAAAATGCATTTGGTCTCTCTTTAATTACGTTAGGATAAGGAATCGGGAGCTGCCTCTCAAACATTTTCAGTGATGCAGTTTGGAAAAACGCAACTTTATGCTACAACTTGTTGAAAGGAGATGAAAGGTAGAGACATTTCTGTCTTTTTTTTTTAAATTAAAGGTCTGAAAGTAAATGTTTAGCCTATATGTTTGGTAATGTTAAGAGAAAGAAAAGGGATTGAGAGCTCTCATGAAATTTTTTTGTCTTCGAGGTTCAAA
>JAXGGA010021872.1:0-15896 GCA_038373865.1 Uloborus plumipes | reverse complement strand
TAGGCATTGTAGCATCTGATCAATATTCTCTTGATTATCTAAAACTAAAAATTATGTCAAACATATCTTTTTGCACTTAAAGCTGATTTCTGAAAGCAAAATATACCCCTCTCATCAGATAAAATAGACACGTAAAAAGTAAATAAACGAGTCAATAAAGTTTTGTCGCACCTTTAAAAGAATGTAACTGCTATAGTTCTTCCGTAGAAAAATTCCACAATCGTTTTCAAAAGAAAAAAAAAATAAATAAAATAAAAGTACAAAGAACTTCAAAACACATTTTATCAAAGAAAGAAAAAAAAACTCGTTCGTTAATAAAATGTCTTGAATTTCATTTTTAATCCGTTGCCAGTTGTTAAATATAAATAAGGAATAAAATGCTCTCGTGAATGAAAAATTTTTGTTAACAAAAAAAATCGTCTGATAAAAAAAAATAATAATAAATTAAACAAAACAAATAAATAAATAAACAAAAAATCGTCTGCCCAGTCAGTCATTTTTTCTGAGCCTGCATTTCCGCCATGTTTGCGGAGTCGGAGTCGGAATCAGAGTCCTCACAGAAGATTATTCAAAAAAGTACTTTACAATACATTATTTATCAAAACCATTTTCTTACAAAGTTAGTTTGAAGGAAATCCGCCTTGAAGTTCAGAATCAACATTCAATTTAAATTTCTCCGTAGGCGCTCATGTTAAAATGTTTTCTGAACGGTTCATCATTGAACGAAAAATGGTTCAAATTGAAAAGTGAAATATAGGAATGAGCCTCTCCGAGATCTTTCGAACAAAAAAAAGTTTATTCAATTCGGACGGTTCACTTAAAAGTTATTAGGTGGGGAAAGGTTGTTTGAACAGTTCAATGTTGAACAAAAAAAATGTTCAAACTGAAAATTTAAATACGGTAATGAAGCATCCTTGCTGAGATCTTTTGAACAAAAAAAAGTTTGTTTAAATCGGACTGTTCATTCAAAAGTTATTAGGTGTGAGAGCTTGTTTGAACGGTTCAATGTTGAACGAAAAATTGTTCAAATCGGAAATTTAAAAACGGGGATGAAGTATCCTTGCCGAGATCTTTCGAACAAAAAAAAGTTTGTTTAAATCGGACGGTTCACTCAAAAGTTATTAGGGGTGAGAGCTTGTTTGAACGGTTCAATGTTGAACGAAAAATTGTTCAAATCGGAAATTTAAAAACGGGAATAAAGTATTCTTGATAAGATCTTTCGAACAAAAAAAACTTTATTCAATTCGGACGGTTCACTTAAAAGTTATTAGGTGGGGAAAGGTTGCTTGAACGGTTCAATGTTGAACGAAAAATTATTCAAATCGAAAATGTAGATACAGGAATGAAGTATCCTTGAAAAGACCTTTCGAACAAAAAAAAGTTTGTTCAAATCGGACTGTTCATTCAAAAGTTAGTATCGCGGGACCGGTTGTTTGAACGGCTCAAAGTTGAACCAAAAATTGTTCAAATCGAAAAATCAAATATGGGAATGAGCTGTACTCGCCGAGATCTTTCCAACAAAAAAAAGTTTGTCCAAATCGGAATGTTCATTCAAAAGTTATTAGGGGGGGGGGACAGACAGACCGACCGACCGACAGACCGACCGACAGACCGACCGACACACAAATTCCCCATCTCAATACCCTACTTTCAAATTTTTAATTTTTCGATATTTATTTCATTTTTTTGTTTCTTTTTGACTTTTTTTTACTTGGCGATATTTTTTGAACTTGGCGATATTTTTTGGACTTGGCGATATTTTTTGGATTTGGCGACATTTTTTAGATGCATTAAGCCAATTTTAATGCTTTTTTCGTCTCTTTTATTTTTAACGGGAAAGTAGGCTAAAAAAAGGATGTAATGAAGTTGAAATAATAAGATGAATTTCAAAACCAAATGCTTTTAATATAATAGTGCGAAATGAATCTTTATTAGGAAAAAAAGCTGTATTATTGGTTGTGATAATTTTTAGTTTACACAAATAGATTAAGAAAAATTTGTTTATTTTTGAATGTAAGCCAAAGTTGCAACTGGTACAGAACAAATTAGCAGCAACGTACTTTTTCAATAATCCTTAATGTCTCTTTTTTGTAATGGAATAAAATGAAAACCTATAAAATGTTATTCTCACTAGTAAACAAACACAAAAAGGATGTTTGTTACTTCAAAAATTTTGCGTTTATCCTCCATTCTATCCATCGGTTCTATTATTTTCTATTTTCAAATTTAATAAAAAATACAGAAAAATATCTCGCATCTAACCATTTACTGCTGTTTTATCAAAAGAGAAACAGAAATAAAATACCTGTAAAATATACATCGCTTTTTCTTTTATCGCGAATGGCTTGTTATCCCTTTTTCTTAGCAACGCCAAACATTTTCTCTTTTTATCAGTCAGCAGAGTCTTCAATTTATGGGTCTTAAATGCCAAGAAGGCTTCAGTTTGATTTTTTGTTTGTGGTACCTAGGAGAGCATAGATCTGAAAATTTTCTTTTGTGCTATTTTGTTTCTTTTTGAATTTAAAACCGTAAATAAGCGAAAAGAGAGAACATTTCCCCTGTTATACTTTTCAAAAAGGCGAAAGGAAACCGTACATTTTTTTGTGTTTTTTTCCGTGTTACCTTTTTTCCCCACGATATTTACTGAGAAGGAAAATGGCGATAGTTCCTTTTCAAAGAACTAATAAATCAGCAGCCTTTTTTGTGAATGCAGGTTGCTATATTTGTTTGCAAAAAATGAACTGTGTTGAAAATGTTGTTCAAAACATATTTTAATATTATTTTTTCATTCTAAATATCCAGGCTTTTAATTTAATATCGGCGATAAAATGCATTTCGAAATGTTCAAATGAGTAAGAAACCGAAAAGCGACGTTTAAAAACACAAATAGACAAAGTTAAAATTGGCAAACATGTTTCAAAAGCATAAAGCTTCCTTCTTCAGTGCCAAGCAAGAAATGGAAAGAAACAAAGTGGCGGAGAGTTTAAATAGCAAAGGAGCAAAAGCTAGGCCAATCAGGTGTCAGCGTGTGCCGAGCCCTGATTTGGTGTTGCGTTGTCAGAAAATTTAAAAGCATGAAGTAAAATTGGCGAGATGTGTGAAACTGCAAAGGATTCGTTACAAATATTACTTAAATTTTTATAAACATGAAAGACTTCTAAGAAATCCAACTCGCCAACAGTTGAAGGTCTGCAAATAATTGGTATATTGAATGGTAATTTTTGTTCCACTGCGAAGTATAGAATTTATTTTTTTTTAGATGTTTTCATTTTGGCATCGAAAACCAAGTAACCGCTCTCGATGGTTAGTTTTCGATAAGGTTAACCGCTGTTAACCCATTAATGCCTGACATTTTTTTTTCAAAGATATTTTGCATACTGGTTACACGGCTACAGAATACACTTTACAATGGTTATGTGCTACAATCTGTTAATAATGAATTGAAACAATACCAAAGTAATAAATGAACACTATTATTTCGTTGAAATGTTCATTTTTGGTCAATTCAGACACTTGTTGGACCGTCCCTAAAAAGGGACACTAGGCATTAATGGGTTAAGCTATATCTGTACCTCAGAACCATACTAACGTAAGTCCATTTTCGTTACTTTTCAGCACGGGTCGAAAATGATTGTCCGATGTATGCAAAGGATGGGGCGCACTCTTTTAACAATGCTAAAAAACTGTGAAGGAATTTCGTTTTTAGAATAACATTCTCATTGATCGATGCGGAGTAGGATTCTACATACAAACCAATAAAAAAGAGAAAATCGCCATTTTTGGACTTACGTCGTTCTATCTCTGAGGTACAGTTATTAAGCTTTTTTGCTTAGAGCTGCACCATTATATCTTAAAATAAAGCTAAAATATTTTTTATTGTTAAGCTGTCCCACATAATAAATAAATATTTTATTCGCAATCACTTTTTCCCCATTTTCTCGATTTCCATCTACACCACTCCCCCCCCCCCCCCAAAAAAATCACATTTTCTTTTGCATTCTAATTTGTTTGACCGTATACTCTGCGAAGCGGTTTTTTTTTTCTTGAACTAGTTTTTCAATATGTCTTTTCCTCAAGTTTTGTTTTTCTATGGGTGGGAGCGGAATTTTTATATTGTTCTTTTCATAATGAATTCTTAGTTTATTTTGTTTTCAACGAGAGAGGGAGCAGGATTTTAATTTTGCTCTCATCGTAACGCGTATATTAAGATGATTCTTCTTAACAGGCGATTTGATACTTCGTGGATCAAACAAGACTGCGAAGCAAATTTTGGGGGCTGGTAAGCGTTAGCGAGCTGGTGGTAAATTTTGCCTAATCCTTTGAAAATTAAAATGAAAAATAGCGAAATAATGAACTGAACTGCTTCAGATTTAATGAATAGCTACTCTAAAAAGTGAACGGAATCGAGTTAATTATTTACTTAATTTGTGAGCAGATAAAGGATTTTATAGTTTAAAATTCATACAGGGAACTCTCACTTATACGCCGACCCAAGAGACCAACAGAAAAAGGCGCATAAGTGATAGAGACGTATAAGTGAAAAAGGATATTTGAAGGACTAAAACAAAACATGGTTTCTAATGAGAGAATGAATAAGAATGTTTCTACAGAAAAGGGACATATCACTTCGGTTTGGCAATTACTGTAACGTAACTACGATGATAAAGAGAAAATAAAAGTTGTAGCATACCTAATTGCAAACAATTCCCTTCAAAACGATGCATAATGAATAATTGTCCCTCTTCGAACTCTAACGCATGCGGAAAAAGGAGAAAAATTAAAGAGGAAAACGAAGAAACATGAAGCAAATGCACCCACAGCTCGATCATAGCATCCTAAGACTGCAGTTTCGTCCTTATTGTGGACTCCTCAGTTAGGAATAGCCAATGATCGAGCCGGAGATCATTGGCTATTCCTAACTGAGGAGCCCATAATAAGGGCGAAACTGCAGTCTTAGGATGCTATGATCGAGCTGTGGGTGCATTTGCTTCAGGTCTGCCTCAGCCCGGGCTTACGGGCGGTAACTCATTGCACGTGAAGGAACATGCTTATTTTTAAAAGAAAAAAAGTTAAATTTTTTACATTTTAGGGAAATTTCGGCGCATAAGTGAAATATTTATCTTTAGGGACGAAACGAACGAATGAAGTTATCATTATTTTGCTACGGAATGTGCTGGGACCATTTAAAATCGTCGTATAAGTGACAAAAGCGCATTAATGAGGCGGCGTATAAGTGAGAGTTCTCTGTACATCGATACTTTTATTTTCATCGGTGACTTAAACTTAAAAGTGAAAAACTCATATAAGAATCCCAAATTCGTCGAAAGAATCATTGTTTATGGTAGCAATTAGACAATTATGAGTTATTGAATTTTCATGCATGAAAGCATGCAAATTACCTGTTTAATAAATCAATTTTGAGTAGCATACCTTCGTCGAGCTATTGTGGTAGAAAGAGCTTCGAAATCTTTTTCTTTCCTCCCATCCCATTACTTATTCCATTACTCTGGTGCCCCGCGCACAAAACATGGCGCTTCAAGTTATGTGCGACAGCGTCGGTGCAACAAATATGGTTATGCTTGGAAATGGTTTTACTTTTAATGACGGAGGATATAAAGGGATATAACTAATGAAGTGGTGGAGGATTAGTGATTAATAGATGTAAATTTGGTCTCAATATTAGCTTCTTTGGTCATGAATCATCTGGGCATTAGTTTATTTCTTTTGATAAGCTAGTTCAATGGTGGGTAACTCTTGGATCGTGATCTACCAGTAGATATCGAACCCATTTTAAGTCGACACACTGCAAAAAATGAACCGTTGTTTTTACAGTATAATACTGGCAGCCGAGGTTCTAATTTAAAACTGTAAAAGGTACAGTAATGAACTGTAAAACTACCGATTTTACAGTTTCTCACTGTAAAGTTAGAAATTAAGCAGTTTATTACAGTAAAATTTAGCTGTATTATACTGTAAAAACAACAAACTGGAAGCAGATGTTCCACTTTAAACCTGTAAAAAGTACTGTAATACAGTGAACTCTCACTTATACGCCGGCCCAAGGGACCAACAGAAAAAGGCACATAAGTGAGAGAGACGTATAAGTGAACAAGCCAATTTAAAGTACTAAAACGCAACATATTTTCTAATGAGAAAATGAATAAGAATGTTTCTATAGAAGAGGGACATGTTACTACGGTTTGTCAATTACTGTAACTATAATGATAAAGAGAGAAAACAAATATTGCAGCATACCTACTAATTACAAGCTGTTCCCTTTAAAACGATAAATAATAGATATTTGTCCCTCTCTGAACTCTAGTTCATGCGGAAAAAATGCCTTCCGTGAGCAATAAAGGCGAAAGATTAAAGAGGAAAAGGAAGAACAATGCTTATTTTTTAAAGAAAATAAATTAAATGTTTTACATTGTCGAGAAAATTCGGCGCATAAGTGAAATATTTATCTTTAGAGCGACGCATAAACGAGTGATACTATCACTATTTTGTTATGGAATGTGCAGGGACCATAGAAAATCGTCGTGTAAGTCAAAAAGGCTTATAAATGAGGTGGTGCATAAGTGATAGTTCACTGTAAATTGTAAAATTAGCAATTTTACAGTTGAGTGCTGTAAAATTAGCAATTTTTACCGTTTATTAGAATAAAATTAGGTGCATTATACTGTAAAAACAACATTAATTTTTTACAGTGCAGTTACAGTGATTTAAATCTTGTTATCCGTTTAAATGGAATTATAAATATTAATACTGTATCTCAGAAACAGACCAATGTAAGCCCACTTTCGTTATTTTTCAGGACAGCGCGAAAACATGTCTGATATATACAAAAAATGGGTCTCCGCTCTTTTAATAATGATAAATAATTGCGCAGGAATTTCTTTTGTTGGGTCTCTTGTTCTCATGGGTCGATGCGGAATAAGGTTCTATATATGATGCAGCAATAAAGTAAAAATCGAAACATTTTTGGACTTACCTTAGTCTGGCTCTAAGGTACAGATTTTACAGAACAAAAATAAGTTTAAAGGGTTGAAATCAAAAGCTGTTTGAAAAGTCCAACGATTTACAGTCAATATTTTGTCAATTTTTAAACAAGCAGTGTAAAATTGTGTATAAAAATATTTTGATGTGGATTAATACAACATGTTTTTTTTTCTGGAAATTTAAAGCAACTTTTTATTAAGTATCAGTCTTTTTCGTTAAACTGCCTACAAGTTTAAGTCAGCAGTCTCAATTTAACAGTGCGTGCGTTTAAGTCTATGGTGTATGTATCAAGCCTTCCCCTCTCCCCAAGTCGATCTTGTGTTCACACCAAATTCAAAAAGTAGATCTTTAGGCAATTTAGGTTACCGATTGCTGAGCTAGCTTAATTGTTTAAATTTGGTTGCATAGTGTTAAGTTTAAAACTAGTAGCTACTACTAACTTAAACCAGTTTAATTAAAAAAAACAAACGAGTCTGATTCTTAACAAAATGCATTTAAGTTTTCTCCCACGTGCAATGTCTCTGTCGGGTACTGTGATTATGCCGAACAAATATAGCGTAGTGAAATAGAAACAGCTTCATAGTTGAACCTTAATTGCAGATAAAAGAGTATATATAATCATATTAGCAAATTAAAATCATTTAATATACACAATTCTACTATAACATTTTTTCAGCTACTTCAGCACTAAATTTTATAGTAGCTGTACAAAAGTAGGTAATAAAAATGAATTCCTTTTCCTTACTTTTATACCAATCTGCTAAATAGAACTGCTTGAAAAATACATTAAAGTAAAGAAAAATAAGGAAGGTACATCATTTCGTATGTACGAAAGAAAAATAAAGAAA
Source organism: Uloborus plumipes (assembly GCA_038373865.1). Taxonomy (NCBI): domain Eukaryota; kingdom Metazoa; phylum Arthropoda; class Arachnida; order Araneae; family Uloboridae; genus Uloborus; species Uloborus plumipes. The sequence goes on along the minus strand of JAXGGA010021872.1, from coordinate 8,049 downwards.
CCAATACCAAACTCGATGATCCTTAAGAGACATCACGATACAAACACTCCAAAGGGCTGCAAGTATCTTTAAACAACGGAAGAAGAAAGGAACAGAAACTTTTAAGATTAAATATGAAAGACAGAAAGAGTGGATAAATTGGTTAAAAGAGTTCTAGAAGCTACTTCATGCTGCAATATTCACAATTCTTTGAGTCTCCTTGACATTTATTAGCCGGAACACTCTTGCAGAAAAGTAGGACGGATGTAGTTTTGGAGTCAAGTTAGATAAGATCATCTACATGAAAGTATGGAGGGAGTCTTTGATTCCGAAGTAGATAAAGCCATTTTTGTGGTATTTTGCTTTTGTAACATTAAAGTTTCTTTTTTTTAAAAAAAAGGAAGGAGTTAAATGTAGGACCTTGAAATTTTAATATACGTTCTTATATATTCACAAAAACCACATAATAGAGAAAAAACAGCGACTGGGAGAAAATGTTAAAATTTGTCAATACCACAAAAATGTCGTAGATTTAAAGCAAAGCTATGAGACAGTGGGCGCCGATGATATGAATCATGTTTGTTTTAACCAGTTTTGATTCAATTTAGTTGGATTTTGTTCTATTTTTTAGCGGCTTTTAACGTCAAAGCGGTTGATTTAACTAACCACTGAAATTTTTTTCCTGATATCTTACTTTTCCTTCAAATGAAATAATCATAGCACTTTACTTAATGCTTAAAATCATTATGGCTGCATTATTCTGCAATTATTTCACATCACCAAAAGTATATAACAATATATTTTTGATTGTAAGTTTCCAATCTCATTCTTTAAAGTTAACAAAATCACTTTTAATGTTGCGCTACATCTAATAAAGTAACGCCTTTAAGGTATCAATTAAGACTGAAATATAGCATGCTTCTAGTAATAAGCCATTTTATTGAAATGTTAAGTTCAAGGAGGGATGGGCCAGTATAAGTCAGAGAGGTCACCCGCCTTCCCCTTTTAATAATCTTGCCTGAATACTTTTATTTTGATAAAACAGAAATTATTTCAAATTCGCCCTTTTTAGTAGAGGACTATTTTTCAACTGATGAGATCCCTAGCAGCATCGTCTCATCGGCCGATGATCGGCCATTCATTGAAACCCGATGAAATTCTCATCGGCCAATGATCCAATATGTCTCATCGGTCAAACAGAATCCGAACAGCAAAATCCGATGAGTTTTGCTCGAAATACGATGAGATTTGGAGCAATTTACGAGCAGTACAGTTCCGTGCCGATGAATTTCATCGGGAAACTTGATCGGAAGGATATCGTTTTCCGATGGAATGTAGCTCGGCTCATTTTCATCGGGAAAGTTGATTGGAAGGATATCGTTTTCCGATGAAAAGTAGCTCATCGAAAACCGTGCTCGGATACTGATCGGAACGATGTCATCGTGCGTTACGGGATCAGTTTACGAGGAGTTCGATGATCGGCCGAGCAAAATCCGATGAGTTGATGCTACTTGGGATATAATTATTAAAGTAAAATATTATATGAAACAAATTTATCAATATTATATTTATATACAAGTTAATGGTACATTGACATTTTTTGTAATATTTAAAAAATATCTGTGTGCATTGTGACTTTTAAATTTATCTCCCATATCTCTCGTATGTAAATGATGAGTAGAACATTTTTATTCTCATTTAGTTGTTTTTTAAAACTAACATTTTAATAAATGTCATCCATTTTGTATCGATTTTAAACACTTTAAAATGCCTTAGTTTTTTGTCCTGAAATTTAATGTTGTAACAGTAGAAACTAATTTGTTAGAGATATTTTTTTGTAAAAATTGTCTGATGACTCTCTTTTGCAATTACTCTTTCACTATTAGTTTTAGCAGACTTTTTTCTGCAATGGCAATATTTCAGACAACAATCTTCGTATAATTTTACTATGACACAATAATTCATTATACTTACCCCAGACAAAAGCAGTCACGTCCCCCCCCCTAAATACACTCCCTGGTGCCGCCATTCCATGGTCAAGCACATGAAAATTTTATACGTCAGGTCGGAAACTTAGAAAACCTCTATTTAGGGGAAAAAACCACTCTTCTGCACACTGACGTCACACATAATAGCCCCAAATTATTACTGTCCAGCGAGATATGCATTAACTGAGTCCACAGTAATCACCCACGGATCATTTATTCATAGAATTGCTTAATATCAATCAAGCTCTTGATGTTCTGGTACTTGAAGTTACTGCAAGGCAGGAAATCATCCCTCAGGTATCATTAACAAGTACGTAGGTGGATAGACTACAGCAAGTTAACTTAGCTCACGTGAAAGGTTTGTCGTCAAATTAGTTTCACCTACAGTTTAAGTTTGGCGAATTTTGTTGATGTAAAATTACAGGTGTTTGATCTTTCTGCTGCTCCTTTTGAAATGTAAGTCCACAAAAAAGTCAGAAATTTAAATTTGGTGAGTTTCAATGATGTAAAATTACTCAGTTTTTAATCCGTTTCCTGCATTTTTAAAATTAAAGTTTACAAAAAGACCTGTGAAATTGAAATTTGGCAAATTTCATCGATGTAAAATTACTAACATTAATTAAAGTGCACAAAAAAGCCACAAATTTCAATTTGGCGAATTTCATTGATGTTAACTTTCTCACAGTATTTTGATCTGTTTACTGCTCTTTAGATATTAAAGCTAACAAAAATATATCTCTTTAGCTGTTTATAAATACTGTTAGTAAGATTCAATCACTTTGCTTATTCAAATTTAATGCGGGTAGCATTTTAAAATGGGAGTGCTACGGTTACCAGGGAGTGTCTAAAATGAACAATATTTAATTCAAAGTAGACAAATATTTTGTTTTCTTAAAACTTTATGATAGAACTTTTTTTACGCGCTACTTAATAATTAACTTTGTCTTTAATGAAGTAGGCAGCAAATTCTGATTGTTTCGAGTTGATTATTATAACAATTGACAATTATAAGAGCAACGTTCAAAGGATTTATTGAAGCAATATAAAACGCTGCGGTGGATATCAATTTCGTTAAAATAAACTTTGTTTCAGTTAAACTAGTTTTAAGCTTAGCATCAAATAATTTATTTTCAGTTTGAAAAATAATGGCTGTAAATAAAATCAATATTTAATCAAACATCCACGTTTTGTATATTCTGCATCGTGAAACTGGCAACCGCGTTCGAAGTAGACCTGTTTTTTTTCTAACAGAGCGATTCCATACCAAATCACCGAAAAAAAAAAAAGTTGGTCGCACGACCGACTCGGATTTTTTTTTTATTTGGTACACAGATTGATGGTATAGAGGTATGAAAAAGCCCAAAAGGAAAGTTACCTGCTCCACTTATTTTCTGAGATACATGCCCTCAAAGTTTGTCCGCCACGTCAAAATAATAAAAAAGTAATGTTATTTAATCATTTTTTATAAAAAATCATACTCATGCAAAATAAAAGTGTTAGATATCTATGGAAACTAGTTACTCCAGACATTCTGAAAAAAAATACTAGAACGTTCATAATGAAAATTGCCAAGGTACAGGGCTCTTTGAAGTTGTCACCACAAAAACTTGATTTTGCAGATTTTGCTAAAATTCAGGCATTTATTACAAAAAAAGGCAAACAAAACCAAAGGTTTTCTCACTTTCTGGTAGTGTACAGGTCCTCCCTGTAAATTGCTACGCAATAAATTTTTTGGGTTTCTCACTCCTTCTTGGAAATATTTTAGCTTAAAGATAAGCAGTAAGTCAAAAAATGCGTTTTTGGCCATCTTGGCAGCCATTTTTCTCATAAAGGGGGAGCAGTAGAAACTTTAATTTTTTTTTAAAACAAGTCACTGATATGTTAGCTATTCACAGGAAAAGAGTTTACTTTTGGTTATTTCCTCCATTAAGAGATATCCTGCTGACAGTACATGCATGTTTTTCACGACGAAAATATACTTTTGTTCCTCCTCTCATGGACTTAAATTTAATTAAACCAAAAAATAATGATATATTTATTATTAGCTGTATTATCTACCCAATATGTCATGAAATTTAATTTATTAAATCATTGAACAATAAATTAGATAATTGATGAAAACAAGAAAAAGTATTTCTCTGATGCCTGAGCATTATGCATTCATAATTATAAAGCACTAAATACTTTCTTGAGAAATTAATTAACATAAATGAGCTCTAAATATTTATATTATAAGCAAAACCCAATCTTGTGATTGGGATACTCCTGTTTTTAATTGAAGAACTTCTTGAATATCACATGAATATCAGGAAAATAAATGAGGTCTTTTCGTTTGATGTAGGATATTTTATGACAAATTTCATTTGATGGGCTACTAACTGAGAATGGTGACAAAGAGCTATTAATTTCAGCATCGAATTCCATTTTACCTTATTAACAGTTAAATATTTACAAAATAATTAAATAAAAATTTTAATATAAAGCCATGCTTGAAGAATTAAAATTAGTGCAACTAATTTATTCCCATACTGATCTTTACAAAACTGACATGTGTTGAGCACTGATAAGAACTGACAAGAATAATTTTACTCACTAAAATACTAGTTCACAGATACTATAAAGCGTACATTCTATTTTCTACAAAATAATACTGCAACAAAGAACAAGGGTATAAAGGGGTAGGTACTAAAGAATTTCTTGAAAAATCAATTAAAATAAAGGAGCTTCGAATATTTATCTCATAGGCAATACCCAATCCTGTGATTGGATGTTCCTGATTGATGGCTATAAACAGGAGGATACCCTTGTTCTTTGTTGCAGTATTATTTTGTGGAAAATAGAATGTATGCTTTATAGTATCTGTGAACTAATATTTTAGTGAGTAAACTTTTTCTTGTCAGTTCTTATCAGTGCTCAACGCATGTCAATTTTGTAAAGATCAGTATGGGAATAAATTAGTTGCACTAATTTTAATTCTTCAAGCATGGCTTTATATTAAAATTTTTATTTAATTATTTTGTAAATATTTAACTGTTAATAAGGTAAAATGGAATTCGATGCTGAAATTAATAGCTCTTTGTCACCATTCTCAGTTAGTAGCCCATCAAATGAAATTTGTCATAAAATATCCTACATCAAACGAAAAGACCTCATTTATTTTCCTGATATTCATGTGATATTCAAGAAGTTCTTCAATTAAAAACAGGAGTATCCCAATCACAAGATTGGGTTTTGCTTATAATATAAATATTTAGAGCTCATTTATGTTAATTAATTTCTCAAGAAAGTATTTAGTGCTTTATAATTATGAATGCATAATGCTCAGGCATCAGAGAAATACTTTTTCTTGTTTTCATCAATTATCTAATTTATTGTTCAATGATTTAATAAATTAAATTTCATGACATATTGGGTAGATAATACAGCTAATAATAAATATATCATTATTTTTTGGTTTAATTAATTTTAAGTCCATGAGAGGGGGAACAAAAGCATATGGTCGTCGCGAAAAACATGCAAATACTGTCAGCAGGATATCTCTTAATGGGAGAAATAACCAAAAGTAAACTCTTTTCCTGTGAATAGCTAACATATCAGTGGCTTGCTTAAAAAAAAATTAAAGTTTCTACTGCTCCCCCTTTATGAGAAAAATGGCTGCCAAGATGGCCAAAAACGCATTTTTTGCCTTACGGCTTATCTTTAAGCTAAAATATTTCCAAGAAGGAGTGAGAAACCCAAAAAATTTATTGCGTAGCAATTTACAGGGAGGACCTGTACACTACCAGAAAGTGAGAAAACCTTTGGTTTTGTTTGCCTTTTTTTGTAATAAATGCCTGAATTTTAGCAAAATCTGCAAAATCAAGTTTTTGTGGTGACAACTTCAAAGAGCCCTGTACCTTGGCAATTTTCATTATGAACGTTCTAGTATTTTTTTTCAGAATGCCTGGAGTAACTAGTGTCCATAGATATCTAACACTTTTATTTTGCATGATTACGATTTTTTATAAAAAATGATTAAATAACATTACTTTTTTAGTATTTTGACGTGGCGGACAAACTTTGAGGGCATGTATCTCAGAAAATAAGTGGAGTAGATAACTTTCCTTTTGGGCTTTTTCATACCTCTATACCATCAATTTGTGTACCAAATTAAAAAAAAATCCGAGTCGGTCGTGCGACCCCCATTCGGTGATTTGGTATGGAATCGCTCAACAGTATATAAAATACTTCTTTGTAAAATTAATTTCTTAAAAGGTTAACAGAGCATATCTTGTGTTAAATATTTAAAAAACTAACTACTTTCGTTTACTTTACGAACTAATACTTTTATTTTATAATTTATGAAATTTAATTGAAACTAGTTATAGTCAAAAAATCATATTTAGCATAATACATATGATTATATGTATATAAAATAAAAATCAATGCAATAAAATAGATAAAAAATAACTAAACAGACATAACATTATGCTCTGAAGTTAGCTTGGTGTATTATTTAAAATGACTAAAAAACAGGTGATGTTTTAGACATGGGTGATTAGACAGTTTTTTAGTTGAAAATATCAGAAAAAATACCTTCATGATATGAGCGTAGTATTAAAAGTATCTAACATGGATCTTTAATTATAAACGACTTATTAAAAACAAGTGACATACATTGTAATTTGGTTGTGTTTACTTCTCACTTGTAACTAGCTTTTATTAAGAAAAGTATCATTAAAAAGAAATCGCATAGTTTACTGTTTTACAGAAAAGTATTTATATTGTCATGGTTAGGATTTCAAAGTTTTATGCACACACCCAGAAAAAATAATTTCAAAACATTTTTGAAGTTGGAGAATGACGTTCTGATTAGCTAAACAATGCTTTTCTTGCTATACAACGATAGCCTAGTTACGTCATCCAGAGACTGCAGCTTTGTCTTTGCTATGGAGCTACCAGTTTGTAGGCACTCTCAACTTCAATGATATCCCATCTGCATAAAACTTGGTTAATGTCTTTTTCAGGCTGATAGTATATTTCAGCTAAGGACCTCCCTGATTTCAAAACTGAATATTTCGAAAATAAGTGACGACTTTGGAATGAAACATACTGTACGTTAGGGTGGAGCGAAAAAAATGAATTTTTGATTTTCGTAAACGGGTACCTTTCATTTACTGTGAATGAGGAAAAGTAACAATTCTATAAAATATTTCACTTTTGCGACGTCATCTTTAGTCTGCGCATTTGGCCTAAAGTTTTGAAAATTTTGATTTTTTTTAGATTTTTCAAATTTTTTAAAAAAATATTGCAAATGATACAACTAGTGACGGGTGGTTATTAAATGGAAGAAAAAGGTTTGAAATGTACAAGGAATTTTTTAAAACCAATTTAGATTGCGATTTCAGTCTGCGCATTAGGCCCAAAGTTCATCAAATTTTCCGAAATTACCGATATTTTCAATATTATGCAGAAATTTAATAATTTAATATTTCCTCTCAATATTTACTTAAAGTGCCTTCAAAGCATTTTTTAATAATTTTATTGTTTCTTTCATCTACTCAACTCTTTGCTTGCTCATTGAAATTAACCAGGACTCACCACGAGGAAGTGGCCGCACTTTGGGTGCCACCCGCGCTCCACTTGCTTCCAACCAATGAAAGCACACATTTACATTTCTTAGTCAAGTCAGGAACAATAAATTGTTTCTTTGCGTAGGAAACTGTTTACATTGGTTTTAATGGATGCACCAAAAAGACAGGAAAATACAAAGGTGTAATACGGAAACTGGAAGAAAAACTTGGTATACCTCTGTAGTGGGATATTTGCCAATTACATTTGAATGAATTTAATTTGAGGCATTTTTTTGCAAAAGCTAGGTGACCTACCAGTGAACCAAAGGGATTTTTTGGGCCTGTTGGACGATGCTAAACAACGTGTTACACTTTCAAATCAGTTCAATACAATCAGTGAACCTATAGAATTTGTCATTAATCAGATCGATTTTGACAATAAAAATGATTTAAGTATTGAGCAACAGTAACTTCATGAGACGAGCAAGGTAGTTTTGACTGGGAAAATATCCAAAAAAATATGAAACAGA